>CM040246.1:19217369-19262960 GCA_022545495.1 Chrysanthemum lavandulifolium
TATTTATCTCGATACAATAAACTAACCGACTCTATAGAACTAGCGGTCTTTAATACTATCAAGCGATTACACAATACTACTAGCGCGGTTATCTTCATCGGTGGTTACTCTTCTTCTTCGTCTGTGGCTATCTTCAAGCTTGTCCGAGGTTCCAACACTTAAAGTAATTCATCATACAAGGAACCTAAACCCAACATTTGCTTTTAATGCTAGAACGGTAATCAAACTACTACTCAAATCATTTGTCACGACATGTTATTCATCTTCTCAAGCAGTTCAAGCTGTTGCTACTTTTATGAGTTCTTGATAATAGGAGAAGAAATACTAATAGACCTGTTGTTTTGTGAACAATATGGTTTTAATGGTCACTCTGTTGAAAGTGTTTCAAATTAATTGGATATCCTCATAATTTTGGAAAAAAAGGGAAAATATAACAGTTTTCAAAACAATAACAAAAGTGTTTCTAATAACAATATTGTTGGTTCTAGTTCTTCTAGTGCTTTTATAAAATGAACAATTCTCTACTCTTCTTAATCTCATCAAGAAACTTTTGGACAAGGAAAAAATGTGCATGCTAATATGACAGGTACCGTGTTTATTGAAAGCAAAAATTTTAATCAAAATTTTAGCAAATTCTTTTGTTCTAATAGTAATATGCAATCTAAGCTTACTTCTAGTGGTAAGATTGTAGATTCTGATGCTAATCAACATATGACATATACTCATAAGGAATTGCTTGATGTTTTTAACATTTCTCATCTTAAAATAAAAGCTGGACATCCTAATGGGACTGAAGCTTTTATTTCTAAGATTGGAAATCTCAAGTTAACCAATAACTTAATTTTGTATGATGTGTTGGTTATTCCAGAGTATTGTGTTACTCTTAATTTTGTTCATAAACTTGCTAAGATAATAAACTTCTTGTTGCTTTTAATGAAAGTGAACGTTATTTCCTGGATTAGGATTTGAATCTGAGAAAAATTCTGGGGACTGGTAAACAATGTGGAGGATTATACTATTTTAATGATAATGAATAATGTAATAAAGATAATATGGTAAATTCATGTGTCATTAATTGTTTATCTCAACGCAAGACTGGCACTGCAGACTTGGTCATCATGCATAACCAATTCTAAATGTTTTAAAAGATAAGTTGTAGTTTGATTATAAAATTAAAATAATTGTTTGTGAAATCTGTCAAAGGACTAAACACACTAGATAACCATTTCCTTTAAATGATCATGTTTCTTCTACTTTAGGGGAACTTGTGCATCTTGACTTATGGGGTCTTTACAGGGTTACAAGTAAGGAAGGTTACAAATATTTTTTAACTATTGAAGGTTACAAGTAAGGAAGGTTACAAATATTTTTTAACTATTGTAGATGATTACACAAGAGTTGTATGGGTTTATCTTATTAAAACCAAAGATGAATTACCTTATTGTATCATTGTTTCTTATAACTTGATTGAAAACCAGTTTAATAAAAGTATTAAGACTTTTAGAAGTGATAACAGTATTGAGGTTGTTAATCAAACTATTAATAAATTTTCTGCTGATAAAGGCATTACTCATCAGACCTCTTGTGCTTATATTCCACAACAATATGGTATTACTGAGAAGAAACATATGCATCTTTTAAATGTGGCTAGATTCCTTCTATTTTAGGGGATTTCATTAAGATTGTGGATTGAATGTATTCTAACTCGCTACCTATGTTATTAACAGATCGCTTCTTTATGCTAAATGAAAAGTCACCTTATGAATTGATATATAAAAATGTCCTACTTTCTCTCACTTAAGACTCTTTGGTTGCCTTTGTTTTGCTACTATTGTTTGTTAATGGTTACGATAAACTTGATAGTAGATCTGCGAAATGTGTTATGGTGGGATATTCTAATTTAAAAGGTTATAAGTTATAGATTATTGATAAGCATTGGTTCATTTTTTCCAGAGATGTTAAATTATTTGAATCATTCATCCTTTTAAAGATTTTAGTAATGAGAAAAGCGATACTATTTTTGGAAAAACTACTTTTCAAGCTAACACCATTTAAACTTTTTGATAATGAATATCCCGAGATACCTAATGATGAAGTGAGAGTAGATTTTGATCTGAATAGTGAAAGTAGTTCTCAAAGTGAAGGTAGATACTCTCCTAACTCTGTGGAAATGTAAACACTGCTGAAAATGTATTCTTAGATGGTAATTGTAACATATTGGATTTCACAAATACATCAAATCATGATCAAATGGGGCGTATACAATAAGGTTTTAGAGAGAGAAATAGCTAGAGGTTTGGGAACTTAGTGAGAGAAAATGAAAGTATTATTATGAGCTCCAACTCTCTACCTTGGGAGTAGAGAGTATTTATAGTTTTACATAAACGCCACCTACGGGCCGTGGATCGTGCATACAATGGGTAAAGACCCGTCCGTCCTCCACTGTGTTACATACCTAAATACTACTTAACTTTAAATAACTACGACTACGAGCTTTCTAACGATTACATATACTTGAAAGACCGACACTTTAATAACTGGATTTACTAAATCCTAACAATCTCCCCAAGGAGGTCACCTCAAATTTCATTGAATACAAACAGATATTACATTAATATTGTTCTTGGATTCTTGTTCCATTCTTTGCCCAAGAGCTCGTAGTCTTTGATTCTTCATTTTGCATGTTCGGATAATCCAAGTGGAGGTCTTTAAGCGATTCACGTGATAATGAGTGTTGAGCCACTTTGAGATCATCGACACCATAAATCTCGACTCTTCCTTTGTAGTGTTGGTATTATGTGATGTTGTGACATTTTGGACCGACATGCTCACATTCGGATCATGATTTCTTCTTATCGAGTAGCGGAAGCTTTAGTTGATTCATGATATTTGCAGCACAGTGGAGAGGCATGGAGTGAAAATATCGAGTCGCTGATGCACTTCATCATGATTTCTTTAGAAATGAATGTGTTGTGTGAGCATGCGGCTATGGATTGATCTCCATTCGATCACCGCAAGCGCTGGGTGTACCCCGCACAACAGCTAACAATAAACGCACGAAAGTGTCTTTGATCACTTTCGTTGAATCGAGGTACACGCCCACGGTTCCCCGATTGATCAAGATAAGCATCGCCTGTGATCGTGCATAATTCAAGAATTTCCTTGACAGGGTTTCGCAATTGCTCTAGCCGTTCTCAAACCGAAATGTCTCAAAGAAGACAACACGGAATGAGTGAACCAAATAATTGAGATTCACCGATTGATGAAAGAGATTTGAAAACAATCGAGTACCGCTTCAATAAAGTGTTTTTGCAATACTACGAGGGTTTTAGAAAAATCAATTATCAATCATAAACACCTTTTATTTTGAAATATTAGTACACGGTCGATGTGCTAAAGAAAAGAATTTTAAGCACAACGACCGGTTTTCAAAGGTATCCGTCAATCCATAACTCGAACCGTGATTGATTCATAAGTTTGAATCGCCCCATTGTTTTCGTTCGGTTGTCACATGGTTGATCTATTAGATAGATCTCACATGCCACCTACCAAGAACTTGTTTGATATCGGCTCTAGAAGGCTTTCCATCTTCATTGTGAATATGATTGCATATCACTCGGATGTTACGCAATACCACAAGGATAATGCGAGGACTCATAAGATATAATCTCTTTCCACATTGTGTGAAAGAGAATCTTCACCGACATTGTCCTAAAGAGATTTATTTGATGATCTCGTGGATCTAGACTCAATTGTGCACATTTGGTTCCTATGCCGGAGACTAGGGAGAGGTCTCCTTCTTCAATATCAACAATCTCTAATAGAGTCGATAGATTATGTAAGTTCCCGTGAGAATGAAACAAGCCCTTTTAAGAGGAACTTGAGTGGCTTGAAGTTATAGTGCAAAGTGCATCATGGGTCCATGATGTCTTGTCTTCAATACTAGTGTTACCTTAGTAACCACCAGTAGCATTTGAATTGAACCTTGGTTTACGCCCTAAGGTTGAATTATTAGAGGCTATTTCTTTTCACCCTTTTCTCGTTTCATTTCTTTCTCATTCTTCAACCCCTTCAAGGCTTACCGAGACTTTATAACTAGAACCTTGTTGGGTTTATTCGAAGACTAGCTCGCCTCGATCCGCACTCTTCCCATATCTCACTTTTCTCCTTTTTCATCATACCTAAGGACTCTACACTATCTAGTGGATTGTCCCTAGGTAGATCTCTCCGATTCAGCGGATCATGGGAACAAATACCTAACCTTATCATCCTTATATCACCATACATAAAGTAAATTTGGTGACCTATTTGGTATTGTTCATCCGCCATTGGAACCAATTGAAACCATTTGAAACTCAATCCGGATACTTGTGATATATTATCAAAGCATTTTGTACTGAATTGTTTTTGATATTTTTAGAAAAGAGCTCCCCAACATGTGCATCATGTATTTGAAATCGCTTTGGCACACGGAGGCAAGAGGAAGAATTAACTTCTTTGATTACCATTTTCTAAAGATATCAACATCACTTCACGATCAAATCAAGTAGATAAAGCATATTGGGGAAGGATGAGGTTTCGTAAGTTTTCTCCCCTCAATATGTGCCTCGAGGTTTGAAAGAGTTTTGCACATATTAGAAGAAACCCGCACTAGAGACAAATCAATCACGCTTCAATTCTTTGTGGTTTAAAAGATGCTCCCTCAACATGTGCATGAAAAATTTGAAATCGCTTGGCACATGTGGGAGGAAAGCTTGCTAAACACTTATGAAACCATTTATCGAATTATCGGTTTAAATCCAATTTAAATCACAATTCTCCCGATCACAATTTTCAAATCATTTGATATTTGTGATCTCTTTAGATTTAAATTGATTTTGAAAGCTTTGAGGAGATGTGACTTGATTATGAGAAACATTTAACCGATAAGGATCAAGTTTGAGACTTTAGACTCCAAAGATTAAACATGCTTGAGTATCTTTTGAAAACATAATAATAACAAAGGTCTTGTACCAATTGTATACAATATTGTAGAACATTGTTCTTTTTTATTATTCAAGAGTAGACCTTTTTCGATTACGTACCAATTGTTTGAAAAATACTCTTTTGATTGAAATCATTCTCCCTTCAATCAATGACATATGTTGTTGATTGAAGGATAGAGATTTTGACAAATGAAAAGCCGGATGATTTTCAAAAGTAGAGTCCAAGTATTTTCAAAGCAATTTGTTTTCATTAGATGACAAATATTTTCGGAAGAATCATTTGAAAGAAAATATTTGAAAGGAAACATTTGTCTTTTAACGACAAACATATGTTTTAGAATCGAGCTCGAGGATTGAAGATTTAAGATAAAGCATGGCTCTGTTCTTTCTTTAAAAAACGGGTTACTGCCTGAAATGACAATAAACCATTCTTTCATTTTTTATTTTTTTTTTATTTTTTAACAAATTATGTACATTCGAAGAACATCTAAAAACCCGTGATATTCTTTGAATGTCAACACAAAGTCCGTAGATGATATCGAACAAGGAAAACATGACAAAATAACAATATTTTTGGGATTGTTCAAGATTTTATTTTCTTTTTTTTTTATGGATTTTGAAAATTTTATATTTTTCTATTTGCTTTTTGTTGGTTTTGAAATTTTGTATTTTGCTTTTTGAATAACTATTTACAAGAGATGGATGAAGAAAACCTTTTACTCCTCTTCTTCCTCTTGAAGACGCTTAAGTATTTCCGGTGTAGACTCTTTAGACCAAGTGGTGGGAGGATAAACTCAAACGTTCTCTAGGAAGAGCTTTGGTGAAGATGTCTCGCTAACGGTATTCAAATCCTCACAAAATAAAGTTCCACCACACCGTTTCTACTTGTTCCACGATGAAATGATGTCGAATGTCGATGTGCTTTGCTCTTGAGTGTTGTACGTTGTTGCATGAGAGAGCAATGACACTTTTGTTATCACAATCAGAGGATTTTGTTGAATTCAAAGCCATAGTCGATAATTGGGATCTCATCTATAGGATTTGAGCACAACAAGATGACATGGCTATGTATTCACCTCTCAGAGGATATTGAAGTACTCATTTGTTTCTTAGAAGACCAGCTCACAAGCTTATCACCCAAAAACGAGCACCTCCGGGCGTGCTTCGACGTATCTTGACATCCCGCATGATCAACATCTCGATAGGTTTGTTAGTGACATACCGGTTTCCTTCGCACAAAAGTCCCATATTGATGGTTCCTTGGAGATACCGAAGACCCGTTTAACCGCTTCAAGGTGCTTTTGGTAGGCTTAGCACGGTATCTAGCACACATGCAAACAAATGAATAGAATGTCCGGTCTCTTGCCGTGAGGTACATCGGATCCAATCATACTACGATATTTCGCTTGGTCTACCATGATCCCCGAGTGGTCCTCATCCAGCTTTAGTACGCTTCATCATGGGAGTGTCAAACAGGTCACGAGAATCAAATCTAAATTTCTTTAATATCTCATTTGCATATTTAGATTGATTTATAAAATGCCTCCGAGACTTTGTGAAATTTGTAATCCTAAGAAAAATGACATTTGTCCCATCATTGACATTTGAAATTTGGAACCCATTTCATTTGAAAACGGTCATATTTATTGGGGTCGGTCGAGGCAAAATAATATCATCAACATAGATTTGAGCGTGAATTAAGTGTTTGCCGACTTTACGGTGAACAATGTCGGATCAACGCTCCTTTTTTCGAATCCGGTGATAGAAGAAACTTTGATAACAGATCATACCATGCCTTTGGAGCTTGCTTCAAACCATAAAGAGCCTTCTTCAAGCGATAGACATGAGTAGGATGCTCAGTATTCACAAAACCTTCACTTGGCGACGATATTACTTTAAGATCTCCAAGAAAAGCCGTCTTTACATCCATCCGATAGACTACCGTGTTCTTACTTGCAAGATTAGCCAAGAAGATTCTAATTGCCTCGATACGAGCAACTGGAGCAAATGATTCTTCAAAGTCAATACCATCCTCTCGACGGTATCCTTTTGCAACCAATCGAGCCTTGTTCTTTAATACATCACCATGCTCATCAAGTTTTACTTTAAAGATCCACTTTAGAGCAATGATCATAGACGATCAGGGAGCGTACTAATTCCTATACATCTAGTCGATCAAACTCATGAATTTCTTCTTGCATGGCATTGAACGGATCTTCTTTCATGGCGGCTTAACGCCTTTTGGTCTGATCTTGGATAGTACGAATTGAAGAAGCATCATAAGGCATCGAGTTGCAAGTTGTTTGCGAGTGGATCTTGGACGAGAGGTATTTCCAATGATGTTGTCCAATGGATGATCATGTGTCCATTTTCCGAGGTGTTCGTGGTTGTTGTTGAGGAACCCAAGTAGCGAGTGAATTCTCCGAAGAAGATGGTTCTGATGATGATTCGTGAGTAGCAAAGGGATTATCTCCATCATAGGTGCCGACACAATTCCATGATGTACACTGATGATTGATGATTTGTTGATGAGACAGTGTGATTAGCGAGGGCGCTTCTTGACTTAATGACATGGAAACCGGCGGTTAACTTCATCGCGGGGATAGGAGAAGCCTCTGATGGAATTGACAAATCATTAGCAATTGTTCATAGTGTTCATCAAATATTGATCAAACAATTTCTTCAAATCATCTTCCAAGGAGGTACATAAGGAGTTCTTTGGTGAGAGATTTTGTACAAGAGAAGAGCTAATGGGACTACTTGATGAAGGTTGTGATACGGGTCCGAACTTGATTGTCCCGGAGCCATTTGCCCGACAAACTCATCGAACGTGGCGTGAATAGTTTCCATGATATCTCGAGTTCTTTTTGTAGATTCGGTAACCCTTCTTGTTCGATGCATAACCTACAAAACTCCAATGTCCGCTTTAGCTCTTAATTTACCTAAATCTTGACCGTCATTCGATTGGATAGCACAAAGCATCGAACACACGAAGGTAGGAGAGATCAGGGTTTTCGTTTATGGACAAGTTCGTATGTAGTATTTCATGAAAGTGTGTATAAGGGAGCGATTTTGGGTGTAACAAGCGGTGGCAATGGCTTGACCCAAAGAAACATTGGAACCATTGAATAAATTAGCATTGTTCTTGCGGCTTCCACAAGAGTTTGATTTACGCTCTTTCAACTACACCGCTCAGAGGAGTTCGAGGAACACTTCTTTGATGACCCGATTCCAACACTTTCATAAAATTGACTTAAGTCTTTGTTAACAAACTCAGGCCATTGTCTGCTCGAACAATTCTAACAAAGATTGTTGAGTCGAACACGAAGTCGCTTGATAAGTTTGATGATGACATCCTCGAGTTTCATCCTTTGTCCTCAAAACTTTACCCAAGTAAATCGAGAGTAGTCATCCACAACGACTAAAATATATTTCTTCCATTTATCGTTTGCACTCTCATTGGTCCGCACAAAACCATATGAAGGGTATGAAGAACTTCCATTCCGAGTTTGTGGGTTTGGGTTTGTGGGCTTATTTCTTGCTTTTTCCCAATTGGCATCTTGAACAAAGATGATCTTTTCAAACTTTAATCGGGTAAGCCTCTTACGAGATCCTTTCGGAAAGATTATTAATGGTGCCGAAGTTCAAGTGATTGAGACGATGATGCCATAACCATGATTTTGTTTTCATGCCTTTGACAACAAGCAGATTGAGAAGACTTCATCATGTCTTCGATAGAGATGGTGTAAATATTTGAACCACGAGTTCCTCTTAACAATTCCACACCATCAAGTTCTCTAACTAAACAAGTATGTTTTCTAAAAGCCACTTCTAGATCGAATCACAAAATTGACCAACAGAGAACAAGTTATGACCAAGACCTTCAAATATAATATACCACGGAGATTACAATTTTACCAACAACATAGTCTCCATAACCCATAATTGCACCAAATGGTGGCTTCCGAATCTAACGGTCCCCATGAATTTACTCATGAAGTTCATGAGCATGAGCGATCTCCAATCATATGCTTGGAACAAACTGAGTCCAGGTACCACAGAATGATTTGAGCGATCCGCAATTGAACACGCATAAGAATGGATAATCGGATAATTTGGATCCCCATGCAAAATGGGTTCCATTTGGTTAATATGATGGTGGAACACCCACATTGGAAGTGGAAACAATGGGATCATCGTGTGATAGATGCGATTAGTGTCGGTATTTGACCTATTCAAAGTATGTTCACTACTTAAAGGAATAGTTCTACCAAGAGGCATCCATTTTCTAATGGGCATTGACTTAGAAAATTTAGGGCACAACTCATTAAGATTAAACTTGCGGCGATGAGGTATCCACCGATAACCTATGTTACTAAATTTCCTTCCTGTGGGTTTCCAATGTTTTCTAACCTTCTTTCTCCATTGCTTTCTACCCTTCTTAACATGTTTTTGGCATTAACAATCTTAACGGGCATTTAACACCATTAATCAAATCATTCACACCACATTCATGATTAGTAATAGAAACCAAGCAATCATCATTACATGTTTTGCCAAAAGTAGCGTAATCGAATTAATTACAATGCGCTTATAGCTAATACTAGAATCAACACGATTCGCTTTATTCAACTCAAACTTAGTGTTCCTAGGTGGTCTTCTACTCTCTCCAATGCACATTCTTAGCTTGCGAGGTCCTATCTTGCTTTGTATTGCCCGGAGGCTTTGACCCGCTTGCTTTAATGTCACCGATTACTCTGTGAGGGAATTATGGGAACATTAGTTGGTTGGGCTACCTTTTGCATTCCCGAACTAGAAGTGTGGATCTCGAACTACTTGAAGGCACATTAAAATTCACTTTCTTAATCTTTGGGCAAAGAATGGTTTGTATACTTAGTACTAGGCATGGGTAAGGCATCACAATTTATCTTTCGCACCTAAGGATTTAGGACATGTTGCTATTAAACATTCTAACATCTCCCGAGATCATTTGGCCTCGAATGCAAGCAAACCTAATTTCACTATCAAGTGGCTTATTTATGAAGTCCTCTTCTACAATCTCGCGGAGACATTCAAGACTATCTTTAAGGAGAGCAAGATAATTATTAAATACAAGTTCGTTATTCCTAAGATGACGAGGAATGTATTTAACAGTCACAGTATATTTGCAGTCTGCAGATGACTTTGATGCAACATTCTCATTAAAGACAAGTGACATTTTCCCTTTTTCCTTACTCCTCAGATTCTCAATTTCCTTTTGTAAAGAAGTTATTTTTTCATTGTTCTTGTCACGAGTGACTTTCATTGAATCATATAACTCTTTAAAGTGTCGTTTAACCTTTTCATTTTCTTCTAGAAAACTCTCATTTTCCTTTTGTAAAACATTAACCAAGTTTTGAAGATGAAACGTTTGAGAACACTGAGAATCTAAAGGAGGAGGCATTTGGGAGCCAGTCACGTTGTTCTTTTCACCCTTTAATTGTGAAATTTGGGCTTTCAACTTTCTGATCGTGTTACAATGGGCTTGAATCTGTTCGTCACGGTTGTTTATATCAAAAAAATGCATCAAACTCTGGAACATTTGAGGATTTCTTGAAGTTTGAGATTTTGACATTTTCTTAATGTTGATATTTTAGTTGCAAATTAAAATGTTCAACTTCTAGCTTAGAAAACTGTTTTACCAAATTATCGTGATCATCCTGATCAATTTTCTCATTCGATTCGAGTTTTGATTTCAAGCTCAATGACACGATCATGGGAAACTTTCAAGGCAAGAGTTAATTCATGAAATTGAGGCAGAATAGAATGCTTAGTAACAATATAAAACACATCTTGAGCCACACAACATAATACTAAGTTCTCATTTAAGATATGCAAGTTCTTCCTTTCAATTTCGTTATATTTGAGTTCCGCTCATAATCATTTACCTCAACAATCATTGCATCAAATTCATTTTCCATTTCTTTGATATCCGAGTTAATCCCTTTTGAAGACTCTTAAATTTACCTTTTAATTGTTTAAAGAAGGGCATGACCTCGCTTAAATAACATTCTTTAGTTTGCTCAAAACCCTTTCCCTTGATTATCCACAGTGAGGTGTGATTCTCTTTTACATGTCTTCTCAAAATCAACGAATAGTTGATAAGCAACATACACGCTGATTAAGGTCTTGCTATTAGTGGCAATAGTTCTAGGAACTAAGTGCATTGGTGTATTTGGAGGATACACAGTAGCTGCGGGCATTTTCCTAAGGGGAGGGTTTGGTTCAACAAGTTCACTTGCCTTTTACTTATCCATATCTTTCTTCCAAAAAATTTGTTCTGGGGTTAATTGGGTTTGAGGCTTAAACCTCGCTCGAGGAGATCCAATTTTCTTTTGTGTAATCATGGGGTTTGATCGTTATGTTATTCTTTTACACGCAGGATCGCTTTAGCTTCTTATCCATTTTCTCCTATCGACTTCTTCAAATTGCATATCTTCCTCAATGCACTTAGCGCAACTAGGTTTCCGCCAGGCTTAAGGATCTCATTCCATCATAGATTACCATGTCACAATTTCAATTTCCATTATTTTCAAATTTTACTATTCATTTCCGGAGAAAATTTATATTTCATTAACGATATTTTTCTTATTAAATAAACGCTATCATACGATCATTTATTTTGAACAATTGATCCGACACTTCCCTAAAACTTATCCTAATATATTTTTATACTCAATTTAAGACCATAAAATTATATTATTGTTTACCCGTGTTTTAAATTTATTTTGTAAATAAATTGTTATATATAAATATTTACGACGGTTTTCGAAATTCTACACGATAATTATTATTTCACTCAATTTTTGTAAGAAATGTATTTTTATAATTTTATGACTTCAATATATTTTATCTTGACCCGTGAAAATTTATTTTTAACTAACGCCACCTTAAATACTCAAATGTTTGTACAAGTTACCACTTAACTTCAATTAACTTACACATTTAATTATACTTATACAATAAATATAAAAAATGTATTTGTAATGACTATACCTCCTTGTCGACAAAGGGAGGAGGTAGTCATTGAGTTTTTGGCAAATATCTACTTGAGTTATTGTATTAAACTAATTAACCAAACATTTCACTTCATTTTTTCACAAAGTAAAGATCAAAATCTCTTCTTTTCTCTTGCTAGAACCGCCAACCAAGGACCAAGAAGAAGATCATCATAAAATTTTCAAGACAAGGTTTTTAACACACTAGTATCACTCTTTGTTTAAGGTTTTGCAATATAAATCTTGGGTGATTAGGAAACCTTTGTTCTCATAAACCTCATCAAGTTACTAGTAAGCATTCATATTCATCATAATATTTCATATTCATTGTTATGGTCATTTCATTTTATTTGAGAAAACATGCAAGTCTCATGAGATTTATACCACTTTTTCATTGATTTTAAGAGTTATGTATATATAAGTCATCCTATAATTACTCCTTGTTATATATTATTTTTGGTGATGTCTAGGAACCCATGACACCCTAAGAAGGTGTATGGTAGGATTAGAATAGCTTCGAGTTGTTTTGAATGGGTTAGAATAAGTCCGCGCGAGAAAACCATTTTCGACAAGTTTGCAAAAGGGTATGTCCTTATTTTCAAAACTCGGAAAATCCGACAGTAGGTAAAAATTTTGGCCTAGATATTTAGAAAATATACTTTAAAACGAAACCGTGGGCTTGAACGGATTAAACGGAGCTAAACGAAGAAGTTA
The DNA here is from genome assembly GCA_022545495.1 of Chrysanthemum lavandulifolium. NCBI lineage: Eukaryota > Viridiplantae > Streptophyta > Magnoliopsida > Asterales > Asteraceae > Chrysanthemum > Chrysanthemum lavandulifolium. The sequence goes on from CM040246.1 coordinate 19,230,106, forward strand.
TGAATTTTTCAAGTCACATTTAAAACTATAATTTTCTCGAAAATTTCAAAGATGTATTGTTTATTTTGTACGAGTCAAAAATGAAACTTAGGTGTTATAAATTATGTCTACTTGTCAAAAATATTTTAGTATACTTTGATACAAAGCTAAGGACCTTAAAACGTAGAAAACGGATTTGTAACGATTAAATTATACACGCCACAAAGTTGCCGTAACTTTATTATATAAGAAAACTATATTAATTCTAATAGGCAAGTATTACGTCAAACTAGTCACCATGTTGGAGGACGTTTTAACATTAATGTAGAACTCTTTATAAAGTGATGTCTTCTAGTAAAAGTAAGTTCGCCAAGCATATTTTCCAAAATGTCCTAACCGTTTGTCTAGCGGAGTTATAGCGAATAATATACGGTCACCTACACTTGGCCGAAAACCATCCTTTAAACTATACTTTGACTAAGGTACTATACTTAACTTATATTTTCCTTTGTGATCGAGGTCTCTAGGAAGGAAACTTGAACACTAAAACTTTGAGATCATGATACGAGCTTCCAAAACCGTTGAGTTTGTTTCCTAACGCTCGACGTGCACCATTTTACGACTAGCTTTAGAGGCCGCTTTAGTCACTTTCATGGATATTTCAATGACATTATTTTACTGACCTAAAAGTTATAGATTCATAATAAAACCACTAAATGATTAACGAGGATATCATTTCGACGTAAATAATCGATAAAGTGTTTTGTAACTTGACAAGAGGTCATAAACATATATTTCGACGATAAACTTTATTTTCCAAAAGGTACAAGTGGTATGGATATCATATGAGTTTGCATGCACGACATTGTTTCATGACTTACATTAGAGCATATCATTCATTATAGGTCGCGTTAGACTGCTATGCCTCATTTCGTGGCATCCACTTTGTCATCATAACTATTGCAACAGTGAGTTCGTAGAGTCCCACTTTTACTCGCTTAATTGTTTTATAAACTCTTCGAGGAGATAAATGCTCAACTACTTGCTTTTACTTTACATTTATATGAACTTAATATCTTTTGTTTCACTCTATGCGCGTAAGTAGATTATGTCCGAACTAAATTGATCACTATGTTATGAACACTATTAATTGAAACACTTTCCTTGATTTTGAACATTTCAACATGTATATTTGAACTCTTTTAAATTGATTCAACCCTTTAACATATAAGTGAACACTTTGGACTTGATATGAACCTTTGACATATGTTAAACTCTTTAACTTGTACAAGGACCCTTTGATATATTTTAAACTTGTTTGACGCGATTTTGAACGCTCGACTATCTTGAAACTTTTGATATTATTTGAGCTCTTCGACCTGCTTTTGAACTTTTGAACTCGACTTAAATCTTTGAACTTAATTACGAACTTTGAACGGAACTCTTGAACTTAAATACAAACTTATGATTTGTTTGAACTTATTAAACCGAATGTGTTATGACCTTGACCTAAAGTCTCCTATGATCGAGCATCACTATAAAGTCTCCCATGATCGCAGATCACTATAAAGTCTCCTATGTTCGGAGCATCACTATAAAGTCTCCCTATGGAACGGAGCAATACTAAGTCTCCCTTGTTCTGAGCAACCTTAAGCCTCCCGGTCCGGAGTGAATGTCTCCCTATGGGAACGGAACATTTTCAATTTAAGTCTCCCTGCTCGAGCAAAGGCAAATTCTCCCATGTTCTGAGTGTTCTTAATTGTATATAATAGTTGTATGATGTACCGTTCGTGACATCTGCATTGTTAGTCCCCTATTAGTAGGTAGTATGGATAGCGCTATTAGAGGTGGCCAACCTCTCGTCCACTATGTCATGGGACGCATATTATTTATTCTAGGGCTTTGCCCGCATACATTATTATATACGTGGTACTATATTGTGAACTATTATGACCACTTAAACTCGACTACTAAACACACTATATTTTTGTGCAATGGGTGTGAACACACAAAGTTGCAAGTTTTGTATGGGCGGAACTTGGAACCGAGTGGATTCACAATTCCTTTGCTTGTGAACCATTATGATAATGTGCACTGACTATTAGACATACATATTTTAGCAAAGGTTGTGAACACACAAAGTTGCAAGTTTTGTATGGGCGGAACTTGAACCGAGTGATTTACAATTCCTTTGCTTTGTGGACTATTCTAAATGACCAAAAACTTTGCTTTTGTTGCATGAACGCCTTTAAAAGCTTTACTTGTTAACTAAACTCTATGAACTCACTCAACCATTGTGTTGACACTTTTAGCATGTTTTATCTCGTATCTAAGGCATTCACTTCATGGCATGCATGTGGACTTATCATAGAGTCGCGTGACGACGCCTCACCTATATTTTATGTACTTAACTATTGTTTGATTGTAACAAACTCGCTTTTGATATATTGAAAATCTTTTGGGACCTAATCTTTGTAAACTCGATTATTTTAATGAATCAAACGATATTTTCAAAACGACACTTTAGGTCGCTCGATATAATCAGAACTTTGTTGCTATGACATCCCTCCCAAGGTATTCCATTCCACTGTAAAATGTAATTGGGTGTGACATTGTAGCATTTGATTGGCTTTGTTTGCATTTGATTTGCATTCCTTCCACTATTCGATTAGCCACATACCTCCACCAATTCCACCTCTTCCTTGTTCATACCGCCTTCCTTGAACCGGGTTGCACCATAACCTTCCCATCTCCGACGGTAGCTTGATTATGGGATTGGATGTTGTTCGAGGTTATTGTTGGTGTGTGCAGTGGAATCTGATTTTGACCCGACCATGAGAGATAGTTGATTGATGAGGTTTTCCATGAATGTGTTTGAATCAGCAGGCTTGTATGATGGATCCGGAATGAGTTTGTAGTTACCATTTCTGTTGGTATGACTTGAGAAGCTTTGGTGGTAATTCTAACATTGGTGTAGAAAGTTTGTTGAATCATTTGACGAACTTGTTTCTCCCTGCTTAGATTTGAACTGCTCAAGAATCATTCGCTCAAACATAACATGTCTCTCATTCCAAGCAGGAAGGCATACAGCTGCTCATAGTTGGTGTTCTTTAATCCTTTGGTTAGCTTCACGGAGGTGACAAATTTGTGCCATTCTCGAATTCATGTCGCTCACAAACTTTGAGTTCAACTAAATATTTGGCATGGTCATTTTGATGTTCCTCATGTCATTTACAAGCTTGTGGAATCTCACGTAATATTCATAGACACTTTCTTCCGGTTTAATCTTAAATGCTCAAATTCATCATACAAGTGGATTCTCTGCTTCCTTGGTTAGTTCGAACCCGAGAGAAGCATCTTGACATTATCCCAAACCGCCTTAGCTTCAAAGTGGTTGTGATTGATAAGCTTGTAGATATCTTTTGGAAGACCTTGAAGTATAATGTTCAAGCCTTGATATCGTAATCAAATCTTTTTCTCCTTATCATTGAGCTCATCATACGCCTTTGGTCCATCCAATCCAAAGATCATTGTTCCATCCGCAGAGTATCAATTATGTCTCTTGTAGTCTCAATCGATAAGGTCCTTCATCAATTGACTTGAGAATGTTGACCATTTTCCTTTCCTGTAAAATACAACCTAATTCGTTGAGCCCATGAGTCATAGCCGCCTCACAAGCATGGGTGGATGCGTGTCCAACCACCGCTGAACGTCCTCGCCTATAGTAGAGATGATTGTAGGCACGCTGGTAGACATGTTTACTGATTTCACGGGATTTTATAACTCTATGATTAAACCGGGAAATAGATTCTTTCACAGATTTTACTAAATCAAGAGAAAACCGTATTAGAAACAAATATTAACCAAGTCACTATAACCCTTGAACCAAGTCGCAAGACCAAGTCGCTAAGTAGCAACTCGCTAAACCTCAAGTCGCTGTGGAATCAAGTCGCAACACAAGTCGCTAAGACCCAAGTCACGAACACAAGTCGCTAAAGCACCAAATCGCTAAGGCATAAGTCGCTAAAGAACAACTCGCTAAGTATCCAAGTCGCTAAGAATCAAGTCACGAACACAAGTCGCCATCGCACCAAATCGCTAAGTAGACAAGTCGCTAATAGAACAACTCGCCAAGAACTATAAAGCCAAGTCGCTAGAAATAATAGAAACAAGTCACTAACCCAACCAAGTCGCTAGCCGAAGTGGAACCTCCACTAACTTGTACTGTTTGTCGGCTTGTCTCAATAAACAAGTCGCTAAGATCAAGAAGCTACGACTTAAACTATAACTCGCTGGAAATTACTAAAGCAAGTCGCTAGGAAGAAAAACACTCCGAGACACAAGTCGCTAAGTTGAAAAACCTCAAAACCACACTTTTCAATCCAAAATAAGCTCAACCACGTGATTCAAGCTTATCAAATCAAAACCCAAGCACTTACAATGATTCTAAACACAAAAGTACTATCAAGAATAGTGAGAATCTTGATCATAACAAAGAAGTGATAACATTTTTGCCGAGGAGGATGAGATGGTAGCTACACTAGAAGATCAAAATACAAATTATGATGCTCAGGATGTTCAAAATCTGAGAAGATCTTCTAGACTTTCTGTGTTTCCAAGTAATTTAAATGATTTTATTGTTGATTCTAAAGTTAAAGGGAGAATTTCATCTATGTCCTTACAAAACTTCATAATTACGCCAATATCCTTGTAAAAATGCAAATTACAGTTAATATCCTTTGAAAACCTTATAATGCTCATGTATATCCAAAATAGCAATTTAATCTAGTTTATTAGTTTTAACTATTATCTAAATGTTAAACAAGAAAGTCAATTACCTTTTTACCCTTATATCCTAACTAATCTTTTTCATGTTTCAACTCTTTTTTTCCCATTGAGTCACATCCATGTAATATTCCTTTTAACTGGGTTTTTTTTTAATTGTTATTTTAACTTCAAACGTCTTGTAGTTTTGTCCTTACATAATAATTTGAATTCTTTATTGAATATCATAGGGTAACCCAATAACTAATTAAGTGATTCCAATAGTTTAAAGGGATTTTAATGTATCCATGTTATCATCTCATAGACTTTTTTTTTGACTAAACGAATATGTAATTGACTTATCTGCAAAGCTTAGGTTTCTTGTAGTTTCAATTATCATGTCTCCTTTTATAAACCATCAATGGTACTCTTTTAATTGATATTTTGTTGGGATAAAATTTAGTTAAGAAAAACGAGTGAGGGATCTAGGGAAGAAAAAGCAAAGGATTTGGTATAAGGGTAAACACGTAATTGTTTATTTATTTATCACTTAGGCAATAGTGAAAATTAATAAAATAAATTAAATTGTTATTTTGGATATATATATGAGTATTCTATGGTTTTAAAAGGATATTAACGTAATTTGCATTTTTACAAGGATATTGACGTAATTATGAAGTTTTGCAAGGATGTAGATGAAATTCTCCCAAAGTTAAATATGGTCTTGAAAAGCATGTCAATTACTCAAAACTTAATTATGAAAATATTTGTTTTGTTAACTCAACTTAATAAAAATCGTGAACCAAAGTCTTTTGTTGAAGCTTCTAACTGTCCTCATTGGACTGATGCTATGAATAATGAAATAAAATCTTTACTTAGAAATGATACACGATAATTGACTGAGTTACCTAAAGATAGAAAAGCTATTGAAATAAATGGGTCTTTAGAATTAAGTATAAGTCTGATGGTGAAATTTAGAGATATAAAGCTAGACTTGTTGCTAAAGGATATAACCAAAGGGAGGGTAATGATTATGAGAAAACTTTTTCTCCTGTTGTTAAAGTGGTTAGTGTTAGATGCTTGTTAAATCTTGTGTGCAGAATAGTTGGACTGTGTTTTAGTTATATGTTAATAATGCTTTCTTATATGGTGATTTGGATGAAACTGTTTATATGAAGTTACCTGTGCTAGTGATACTAGAGTTTACAGACTTAAAAATCTTTATATGGTTTAAAACAAGCTCATAGGAAATGGAATGATAAACTTACATATGTTTTAGTTGAGAATGGGGTTAGTCAAAGTAAATCTGATTATTCTTTGTACACTAAATCTGATAAAGGTGTGTTTATTGCATTGCTTGTTTATGTGGATGATATTATCATAATTGGAAAAACATTTCTTATATTGAAAAGTTTAAAATCTTTCTTAAAACTAAGTTTATAATAAAGGACTTAGGAAAGTTGAAATGTTTTCTTGGTATTGAAGTTATTGATACTGATAATGGTGTTTGTCTTGATCAAAGAAAATATTGTTTGGACTTGCTTTCTAAGTTTGGCATGCTTGCATGTAAAACCAATAATACTCCTTTGCAATCTAAGATGGTCATTACTAATGCAACTACTGAAAGTGATATTTTACTTGATAATATAATTGATTATCAAAAACTGATTTACTTGACTAATATAAGACCTGGTATATCTTATGATGTCCATTTATTAAGTCAATTTATGATCTTAAGATATCTTAAAGGGTCTCCTTGTATGGGTGTTCATATTACTAAAAGCTCAAGTATGTCTTTAAAAGCTTATTCTAATGTTGATTGGGCAAAATGCATTGATACAAAGTAGTTTGTTACTGGTTATCGTGTTTTTTTTTGTGTATTTCATTGGTTTTTTTGGAAAAGCAAGAAACAAATTACTCTCTCTAAATCTTCAACAGAAGCAGAGTACAAAGCGTTTGCTTCTGTTACCAGTGAAGTTATATGGATTTTGAAAATCTTAAAGGATTTAAAATGTGAAAATCTTTTACATGTTTCACTTCACTGTGACAGTAATTCTGCAATTAAATTGCAGCAAATCTAGTCTTTCATGAAAGAACTAAGCATCTAGAAATAGATTTGCACTTTGTTAGAGAAAAATTTTTGGTTGGTGTTGTTCAAACTGAAAAAACATATCATGCAAATCAAATTACAAACATCTTGACTAAGGGACTGGATACAATGCAACACAAAAATTTATGTTCGAAACTGGGTTTAAAAGATGTGTTAATACAAATAAGCCGTAAAAACGTTTATTTATATTTCTCGATCTCTTTAAGTTTTGTCGATAACAACCATAATATTATCTCAAAGTAAAAATCTAAATATTACATGTTATAACATTCATTTTTACTACTTACTTACATTTGTTTGTTATGTACTTGTTTGTAATAAGGAAATTGTAAGTAATTGTCTTGGGTAATTCTCAACCCATAACCCATGACCCAAAACTCATGGCCTTTGTGTATCACATCAAGCATGAAATCAAGTTGGGTAAAATTCATGACCCATGACCCAAAGTACATGACCCATGACCCAAAGTTCATAACCCATAACCCGCAATATGTATTGCATCATGTATGACAACATTTTGGGTACCCATGACCCATAGTCCATGACACATAACCCAAAACCCAGAATTGTAACCCAAAACTGGACCGATCGACACATTTTTGGATCCTCGATTACACCGCCGATCCTTGTCCAAGAGATTCGCCGGATCCGTGTGATCAGAGAACTTTTTTCCTATAAATAGTGAGTCATTTCTTCTTTATTTCTCATCCATTCTTATGCATATCGTCTCTCATTCTTATATCTCTCTAACCTCAGATCTAAGGGTTGTTCTTGTAGTTATCTTCTTGTGTTTCTCAAGGTTCTTCTTAAAAGACGATATCACGCTTTTTTGCATACGAGTCCTCCAATCTTTAAGAGAAGTGTTAATAGGCTTCATCATCACTACAAAATCACTTAGTTGTTTCTTGTATATGATACATTACATTGTATTCGTTAAGTTGGTGTGTTAGTGGTGTTAGTTTTGATTGTTGTGATAGTTATGCTAGTTGTGTTGGATTGGTTCTTCCGTGTAAAGAACCCGATATTTAGCTTTGTACCGGAAAAAGTGTAAGCGACGTTGTGAGGCTTCTCCGCCGGTTAAAGGAGCTTGTTGACATAGTGCTTAGGAACTCTCGAGTTGGGTACTCGGGGAGTGGAGTAGGGCAAGAAAGGTGTCCTTGTAGCCGAATCACTATAAATCATTGTGTTACGGTTCTATCTCTTCCTCTATTCACTTTATCTTATTTATCTCTTTTCTTACTTACTTGCATTATCTATATTTCATCATCCAAAGGTTTCACATACAATCAATCTAAAAGTTTTTGCAAATTAAATTTAAATCGGTAAAAACTATTGAACCCCCATTCTAGTTCTCTGCAAGATGTTTACCAGAATTCAGATTAAGGGAGGGTGTTAAGATTAATAATATGATTCTGGTTTCATTTAACTCTAGGAACCAACTTTGCCATTTTTATATTTTGTAGTTTGAGTTGGTAAGAAGATTTGTGATGCATTTATAAGAAAGTTCAAAGATTAGTCTTAGAGAATAAAGGAAAAAAGATGGAGGAACTCGATCTGTAATTTCTCCAAAGAGGTTTAGGCAATTTTACAAGATTTGCTGATTGAAGTATATAATGCCTAATCTTAGCTGATGAGTCTCTTACTCTTTCTCTTTGTGTGTGTGTGTGTTATTAGAGGATAAATAGGCCAAAACCTGATTTGTGGCTTTAGGGTATCTAGGATTTCATCATTATAAATAATGATCAATAATAAAGATATAACTACGGGGTTAACATTGTCTAACATGGTATCGGAATGAGTCACGATCTTCGCACCTAGCGGAGTACGTTGAGTCGCCTCCCCTAAACCACCCCGTCAAACCCCTGCCGCCACCCTCCAACCATTAAAAAGAAAGAAAAAAAAAAGTTATCTCTGCTTTGCTTTTGTTGCTGCTGCTGTTAAAAGACTGCTACCGCTTGCTGTCAGATTTATGCTTATTTTTTTGTTTAATTATTGAAAAAAAAAACTAAAGTTGTTTTATTGTTTGTTTGTTAGTCGATTGTTCATACAACTTTATTACCAATCGACTAAAGTTGACCGTCATGGTATCGATCCCTAAGTCGACAGTTAATGATTTTGTTACCAATCGACTTAGCCGACCGTTGGTATCACTGACTAAAGTCGACGTTGATACGGTTTTATTACTTAATCGACTAAAGTTAATTTTTTTTTTTTTTTTTTTTACTTCTCCAGTCCGAGCTTTTGTGATTTCGCCACTGCGGGTGAGTATTAGAGGATAAATAGTCCCAAATCCAGTTTGTGAGTTTAAGGTATCTAGAATTTTATCATTATAAATAATGATCAATAATAAAGATATAACTACGAAGTTTACAATGTGTCACATATGTTAAGAAAAGAGCACAAGCTGTGATGGTATAAAAAATAGATCCGAATGACATGTGAAGAACATATACGACATACATGATCAAAAGTCGTCGTAGGTTAGGAAATGGTGCCTTTATGATTAGACAAATGACATTGATTCATGCTTAAGATTCAATGTCTAGTAGGAATTTTAGAATATAATCCGGTGTTTCGGCCCATTTATTGATGCTTATTAGACTGATGATAGTTTTAACCAAGGTTGTCAAGATCGGGATCTTACCTAGGATCGTTTTTATCTTTGTAGGATCGTGATCGTAAGATTGGATCGGGATCTTAAGATCCTACTATAATGTCATTCTTTAATAAACTTTGTAACATTATTCAAATATATAAATTATTATATATCATAGACACAAAATTATATGAATGCTTAGTAGAAATGTTGTCTTAAATTATGAATATGGAATGTTTAAGAAGAATCACGTGTTATTTTTCAAATTATATAAAACATAATGCATAACTTTATAGTTTTTTAATTTGCGATTTAAGAAAAAGTAAGATCGGGTCGTATTAGATCTTAAGATCCTATGGGCAAGATCGGGATCCTATAAGATCTTAAGCATGTTAAGATCCTACGTAGAATCCGGATCGTTTTCGCTTTGTAGAATCGTAAAATCGTAAGATCCTAAGATCAGGATCGGGATCTTAACAACTATACTTTTTAACGCATAGAATCATAACATGTATGAAACATACATGCATGGACCCTCTTCAACATTATCGTGATATTTTCAAATGATACTAGTTAGTTAATTAAACGTTCATATTTGGACTTTCATCTGTTTCATACACATTTTTACACATTTTTATACATGATTTTTACATGTTTTATACACGTTTTTATATACGTTTTTTACCCGATTTTATGCACGTTCTTATACACGATTTTATATACATTTTTTTACACGTTTTTATACACGTTATTTACACATTTTATACACGTTTTCCCACACATTTGTATACATGTTTTTATACACGTATAAAAACGTATAAAACGTATATAAAGCGTATAAAAACGTGCATATATTCATGTAAAAACGATATAAAGACGTGTAAAATACGTGTATAAAACGTGTGTAAAAAAGTATATAAAAACGTGTATAAAACATGTAAAAATCATGTATAAAAATGTGTATGAAACAGATGAAAGTCAAAGGACTAACGGTAAAAGTCAAATCAAACCGTGTATAAAAACGTGCATAAAATCGTGTAAAAACCTATATAAAAACGTTTTTTAAAAATATCTATAAAAACGTGCAAAAAAAGGTACATAAAACCGTGTATAAAAATGTGCATAAAAACGTGTAAAAAACATGTATAAAAATGTGTACAAAACGTGTATAAAACCATGTAAAAATGTATATAAAAATGTGTAAAGAACGTGTATAAAACATGTAAAAAACGTTTATAAAACGCTAAAAACGATATACAACCGTATATAAAACGTATAGAATTGTGTAAAAACGATATAAAAACGTTTTTAAAAGCGTGTATTAAAACGTAAAAAACGTATATAAAACCGTGTATTAAAACATGTAAAAAAAGTGCATAAAATGTGTAAAAATGTATATAAAACGCGTGTAAAACATGTTTAAAAACGTGTATAAAAGCGTGTATGAAAAGATGAAAGTCAAAGGACTAACGGTGAAAGTCAAAGAAACCACATGGACCATTCTCATTAACTTTTTAAGTGAAAATGTTAAAGGACTAACGACATAAAGCCAAATAAACGGCATGGACCATTATTTTAACTTTTAAAGAGAATTTATAAGAAAACAATAATTACGATATTGGTAAAGATTTGAAAGTATATTACGTTTGTGGAGATTAAAATAAGTATGTTACGAAATATTGGGTAATTTGAGAAAAAGTTTATTCATATTCACTTTTCTTCACCCTCATGAAAATCGAAACTAAATATCAAATTTACATATTGAAAAATAATAAATGGGCCTTGAAAGAGCTCAAAGAGATCTATCGATAAATTGAATTGTGCGATGCTGATCTTGCAAATTCACTTACGATTAAACTCCTTTGCCCTAAAAGCTAATAGCAAAACAAACTAAAGCCTAAATCACTTCTCTAACATAGTACAACATATTAACCATGAGCAATGTACAAATATAACAATACATATCCATATTGTTTTTGCTAATTGATTCAAACTTGTTGAGAGTAACATACTTCAACATAACTACCTAAATAAAGGTGACTTTTAAATCATCGTTTTTGACATTTATGCCAGGCTTTGTATTCATCTCTTCACGTTATCTTCCTCTTTATCCATTGTTGAATATTGATCTATCTATTTTACATTTCATACAAGTAATTACCATACTTTTTCGACAACTTGGCACCATGTGTTTTCATTTCTTCACGTCTTCTTTAATCAAATCGAGTAATGAATGTTATATGCCATCTTGTGTTGTGCTTTCTTCATGTCGTCTTCATATTACATTACAAATCTGCCTCACATGTCCTGGACAAGACATGAATAAACGTTAACTAGGATATGATTTTTCATTTGCAAAGAAATTAAAGTTCTTGATTAAGATATGAGACGTGTAAATTGTGAAAGCTATCTAAAGTTGATTTTGTTCATCTTAATGTCAACTAAATAGTATTGGCATGTGATGCACTATAGAGAACTTTACCGCAAAGTAGTACAAGCATAATGCAATAAGTTATCGATAAGTTTGCAAGTTGACACTCTCAAATTGTCGTCATTGTAGCCATGTCAATCACCATTGGTAACGAGTCTCTATCGCTAATGGTCTATCACACGAAGATATACACTATTGTTTTAGGTGATATGACGTATCTTGTTTCACAAACTAGGTAAAATGGAGAATAATTATTGTGTCTAGGTTAAAACTCCTAGCAACATCATCTTTGCATGAATTATCAAGGAGACCATACATGTTTAATTAACTTAAATAATAGATGTCGACAACCAATTATATGGCAAACAAAACTTTTAGCTAACTACATTATTGTTTTCTATATTTAGTAATCGTTTTTTTATAGCTAATTAGATACGATTACAAAGCTAATACTAAACTCAGAAAAGTAAAGACGTAAAACTAGTCAAACATATATCATTAGACATTCTTTAATACCGACTTTTTATTCCCCAAAATCACATTTTTGATTTAATAGATTAGACTTGTTTCTAATAAACCACCAAATTATAACATGTAGGCAAGGCCCATACTATCAACCGAATTTTCTTATTATTGACACACAATTAATAAAGCCTATTTCATTCTCTTACATAAGAAGCGACTAATAACACGTTATTCATCTGTTATTTCAGCGTTATCTCATCCTCCTTTCAATTACACACAAATAACTAAAATAACATTTCATAAAAAAAAACCAATAACACTTTGTAGGGCACAAAACACCCCACAAAAAATACCCACTTAATAAAAAAAAAGACAAACGGCGTATGTGATTCCACTGGCTAAAAGCCGAATGGCGGACGAATGGCTGGATTCATGTTGCAGTACAGCGCGCCATTAGTCCGTTGTTGAGCAAATGGTGTACGGAAAATGCCCCGTACCGAGCTCTCTAAATATAAAATATTTTACTTATAATTTTAGGCAAAATAGTTAACACTTCTAGAGATAAGTTGTCAAGTACTAGCAACAAATTGTACAATAGTAATGTCGATGTTCATATCCGAATTTATTCAATTTTTAGTTATAAACATGCATTAACAAGTCAGACATACAATATATAAGAAATGGTAGTATTACGGCTTATTTCTAGTTTTGAGCAGGAGCGGACCCAAAACTCTAAGTCATCAGTTGCACAATTTTTTTTACGATTATAATGAAAATGAGCTAAAATGTATGATTTCATTAAAACTAGTAAACAAAATGAAAAGACATTTATATTGTTTACATATTGTGGACTAACTAAACAAGACATGTATTTATGTGACGAAAATTTTGGGATCAGGTTCATTTATGAGAAATCGAGATTTTTAGCGAAAATTTACACTATGCTAAAAACATTCACCAGGTTCTCGAAACGCGCCTGGTTTTAAGTACAATCATGGACTTGGTGCAAGAGGAGGACAGGAGATCACTTGGGACAGGTGGTCTGCTGTTCAAGGTAGATGTCATTTTTTGTTCAAAAAGTTCACTCATTAGTTTAAGTCATATTCAATCACATATCTGCTTCCCCACATGAATCATAATCAAACAACTGTAAGGACAGACATTCCTTAACCAACGATATTTAGCAGTCGTTGCAGGTGGTGGGCCGGTGCTCGATTCACTAGAATCATCACTTAATCATACAAAATTGATTTAGATGTTACAGTCTTAGTGATTAGGGCATGATGAATACCTTTCATTACCCGTTCTTGTCTAAATTCACACACGGTTCAAAAGAAACGCCAAAAGTGTTTATTTCAACCGAAAACCAATAAGCATAAGTCGTTTATTTCATTTAGACATCAGTAGTGCTTATCGTGTAGAAAAAAACACGTTAAGTTGGAAATCATTCTAAAAAACTCGATCCCAAACACCCTCTTTAGCTTGAAAAATTACATTCCTGATATCCGTAAGCAATGTAAAAAGATCATACTGTTCATGAATAAAGGGTGTTTGGTTTTCAGCTTTATATGCTTATGAAAAAACATAAATAACGATGCTAAGCACGCACAGGTTAATCACAAGTACTTGCTGTTTAGAAAAATAATATGCTAGCAAGAACTGTAAAAACAATCATACATAATGTATCGATCAAAGGTAATGTCAATACAATCATCTATACTGTGTAACGAGATGCAAAACATGGAACGTGGTTGCTTGAACCAGATAGTTAAGAGACCCCAACAACAGTGATGAAGATAAATAATGTCGGTAATGGTGGGAACCCATGTCCATGATCAGTCACGTTACATCCCCACCAGACACTTGAGCGGACTCGTGTCACTCACTTCCTACATGATACTAATTTGCTAAAGTTATAACATGCTATAGTTTACGCCTATTTTGCAGAGGCTCGGCTGTCGGCATGGGTATGCAAATCAAATGGTGATGCATAATGTGACGAGTAAAATATCAAAATACCGGGAATACACAAAACGTAAAGAAAGTTTTTATTTTACGTGAAATATTGCAAGTACAGTACTGAAGATGAGAAAACCATACCTAGAACCAATACACCGATTCAAGTTTCCCACCACCAAAACTTTGCAGGGCTCTGTGTATAGCAGTATCTTTTGACTCTTCTCTAATAAAGTCAGCATTAACAGACAATCAAAATCCACAATCAACTCATAAACGTGGTAATATTACATAAGAGTCGATTTCTTTCTTAACACCTGAGTAAAGATCCTGAAATTTTATGCTTTATACAGACTCTACAATAGCCAAAACCAATTATGTTTCTTACTCAGCACGCATACATCAGAAACCAGTCAACAACACACTCAGCAAATCAAGCGTGGACTTATTACATAATTACACAACCGCTCTTCTTCTCTTCTGCTGGCTGTGTATTGCCTTGCCTGTTTGGGTCGTTCGGGTTGTAGGTGAACTCTGTTGTATCAAGCCCATACTGTGATCATGCCAACAAAAACAATAAAATTAACAAACCGGAGCAAAAAAAATATATATAGAGGGGAAAAAATGCTTAATTGATAGAAAAAGGATGCACCTTTTCCCTCATACGTGCACTCCAAGCATCATTTCTGCTGGGACGGCTATCAAGGGATCCAGTAGTAACAGGAACACCCGTGGCTGGAACTGGTTGTCTACTAATCAAAGGTTGTCGTTGCTGTCTAGGCCCATTAATGTACTCATCATCACTATCATAATGTGCTGGTGCATTTGCAGCACGTACAATTAGAGCTAGCAAAAAGATCAGACCCTGCATTTCCACACATAATCACTATCCAAAACAAGCTGCAGCGGTTTTTAGAAAATAAGTTCACTGCTCGCTTACCTGTAATATAACAGCTCCGAGCGCAACCCATTTGCAGATATTCCAGTTCTTCCTCAGAAATCCATATATGTTGTCAAATTCACCTGTTTTATCAATCGGAATTTCCTAAAAACATTTTTTAAAATATTAGATACGATTTGAAACGTCTTGAAGATCAAGGTGTGGATCAAAGATAACTCACATCTCTCCAACTTTTGTCAAAGAAGATGAAAGCAGCACATCCCACTTCTACCAAGATAAACAAGATCAGAAGTACAGAATACTGCGGTTCGTTACGGAAATCAACTATCCAAAAAAAGAAATTGAATTTATATTTTTATCAAATAATGAAATGTAACAACGTCAAAAAAAGTAGGATACACAGGTAAGGCAGCACCCGTTCCGTGTTGCTGCGCCAATGCACCCGAAGCAAGATATGACAAAGATAATTGCACCAACACCAATAAACAGATAGATGAACCTGCATTAAAGAGAATTGTCAGCCATCAAAAACTCTATGATTACAGATTTCAGCCATTACACATCAGATAAATGCAAGCATACAACTTTAGGAACAACCTACACACATACTAGTACACTACAAGTTTACTCAATTTCAACACTATCCAGTTTATACTTTATTTTTTACGGAGTACTTTTTTTTGGGTAAAAGGGATTTTTCACCCTGGTAAAATGCATTACACCAAAAAACATTGTAGTACAAAGGATGAGGGTGACTTCCCTCATCTCAGTCCCTTAGGACACTTACATGTTTATACTTTATGTTGAGCTGCGGTGCGATTACATATAAGAAAAGGAAGTGCTAACAAGAAGGTAGCAGCAAGTTACAAGAGTACAAACTGAACACACAACTAAGAGCACATGGAAAACACAAAAAATTACAATCCAACAAAATTACAATTTACCAATAATTTCAACCCTTTCCAGTTTATATAGCCTAAAACAATGTTTACTTACAAGCAAAAGATAAGTTTCAATAACGAACAAGGCGTAGTTATTCATACCTTTAGTTTTAAAGACATGGAATGTTATTCCAGATCGAAAGTGCCACAAATGTAGACAAAATGAGAATGCAGAGTGTACGGGTGTAACAAAATAGGTACAAGAATTGAGAAAACAGTATCTCGGGTGACAACATATGAAAAATGCAAATTGAAAAACTGAGATGTGGGTGAATGATGTTCCAATGAAAAAATCAACAAAGTTAGAAAAAACTGTGCGAAGGCAAATACTAGAAATAGTTGCATGAATTGACATCAGCAGAACTATTTTCATATTTATCATGCTTTATCCTTTTTTTTTAACGTCATTTATCATGCTTTATCAGTCTCTGCCATTCATACTTAAGTCCGTATGATCTAGTCATGATTTATCTTACATCTTTCTTTTATTGTTATTCGTTTCATAATAACTAAAATGATGTCATATCTCTGGAAGCAGACCCTTTACCCTTGGGCAGGGGTGAGATAGTCTACATCATATATACCTCCCCCATATCCCGCTCCGGTGTTGTAAAATGATGTCATATCACATCACAAACTTAAAAACAAACACGGCAACAAGATACAACAACATTTTTATCACAAATACCAAAATTCAAATGCACGAACGATGCTCAAAATACCAGACACATTACCAAGCAGTGGGCAATTTAACATAAAAGCCGGGGGCAGACAAGGAAACAGCCATAAGCATAGGACGTCCAAGGTGTATCAATTCTTCATTTGATCGTACATCATGTACATCATCCATTTCCCTTTTGTACATAAAAACAGGTATATCCCGTATCCCACCATAGCCAAACCCGTAAGAGTCAATAAAAAGTTGAGAAGCTTCAACAAACACTCCAAAAATCCCTTACAACCCATCCTTGCACTTCTCCTGAAATCACCAATGTTGCACAACAGCACATAAAGTTAAAAACCACAACACTTCAGAAAAATCAAGCTCAATAAACATGAAGCTAGGCTTTATTTGGCAACAAGCTTTTTAGAGTGTTTAGCGTTTAGATATGACGCTTGTCTAGCAACTTTGAATTTTCTTTAAACGCTCCTACTTGAAACACTACTAAAACAAGCGTTTGTATTTTACTTCATTTTACACTTGGTAGTAACAGCTACGGCTATGTTACAGAACGCTTTTATAAAACAAATAACCCGCTATCTTTTTCCAAACATAACCATACTATATTTAATCAGTTTGTCTAACCCGTGCCCTCGGGCATTAGTTTAAATGATTAAATAAGGAAAGTTTATGTTCATTAAAATACAAAATCACATTTAATTAAGGTAATTTATAACTTTAATTACTGTGCATTAAATGCAATTTCAGTCACTTAACCGATGCTCTCAGAGCACTTGTTAGACATACCTTACATATTTTCTTCTACAACATTACATAACTATTTTTTTATTATTTTTTTTCCATTTTTGTAACGATAGTTTCCGACCTTTTGACCGACTAATCTACGAGTTTGAACCTACCACTTTTGGCAACCATACTATCATTATAAGGTTGTTACGAATTTGGGTTTCTGGCTTTACACTAAAAACTAAAAGAAATCTATAATTGTAATAAATCTGGGAGGAAAAAAACATTAAAAGAAGAGATGATTATCATACTAACCTCCTCCTCGTATGTGTTGTCGATTAATGTTTGATGTGGATTTAATGATATTTGGTTACGATAATAACAGGTAGCAAGTGGATCAGCACGACCAAAATTATAATTCTATTATTTTGATATATGATGATGATGATGATGTCCTTATATTATCTATTTGTTTGTTTTTTATGTCGATATATTATGAAATTAGAAAAATCCACCGCCAAAATGATCTCAACTCACAACAGATGGTTATGATCTGATCATTAACTTACATAAATACTCCCTCAACTATTGCTTTATGTCTATCTTTTTTTTATTTGTTGTTGCGCAAGGTCGGAGGTCCTTTTTTACTTTTGGTAGAACCCGAAGCAGTCTCTCTACTTTAGGTAAGGGTAAGGCTGTCTACATCTCAACCTCCTCCATACACCATGGAAGACGGTATTAGGACCCATAACCCGTGAAAAACGGTATTTGGAGTTACCTTTTACTTTTTTATATTTGTTGTTGCACTTTTGGTACGAATTGAAAACGTCTAAAATTGTCGGGTAAATTTTAAACTATGTGACTGTTTTTGTAATTCCCTCCTACTCCCGAACCGATTTGTAGTTTGCCCATCGACCATAATTTTTTGGTTCCGCCCTTGCAATCCCATCGTTGAATACCTTTTTATAATAGTTATATCCAGTAGACATTGTTATAAATACTGGTGGAGTATAAAGACTAGTAGAGAATCCGCACAAACATGTTTTCTTTTGTTGTTAGTAACCCGGATTTTTCTCGGTGATTGTTAATGCAACTCTTAAGTGTTTAGTTGTAATGTTTGAAATATCTTGAGGTCCTTGTAGTGCAAAATGATGTGAAATACAAACATGCATTCAAAGGTTTTGTAAAAATGAAACAAAGTTTGGGGAAAAACAAAAGTCCCCTCTACATTTGAAGTTTATTTCGATGAACTCAGTTTATCATAATTTCAAGTACAGTGGGTCACCATCTTATACTTTTACGTTCAAAATTTGACTCGTTAAGCAAAAACCAACAGACCAGCAAATTAGGCTCCATTTGAACCATACTTCTTTCCCAAAACAAGGACCTGAAGCTTGTCATAACCAGCAAGAACACCAGCACTAGCGACAACACGAAAAATGTTTGCACCATCACCCTTGAACACTGATTTGGCTCCTTCATTCTTCAAGATCTGAGTGAATGCGTCAAGAGAGCTCTTGTACTTGACAGCTTCACCTGATGTCATCATCATTCTTCTACAGACCGTGTCCATGGGGTACGATGCAACACCATCGGTAATCAACCATCCAAGAGCAAAGCTGACGAAGAAGTTATCCTGAAAATGCTTCATTTGTGTAATTTCCATAAGTGAATTGCTTCTGAGTTGAAGCTGGCCTCCGGATGGGACCATAACAAGATCGAACATCCCAAGAAAGGATTAATTGGTTGGCTAGTTTACTAGCAGTTGCAGAATGCTGGTTTTGATCAATCATTGTGTGAAAACAATACCCTACAGATAAAATATTTAGGATTATTAAAGAAGGGATTACAAGGGACTAACCATTAGATCAAAGAAGCAAAAGATCAATAGTCCAAGACTTGGTTGACTCTTTTTAAAACATGTTGTTATTTAATGTCTATAGCTAGAACATGTAAAGTAAATGTAATTTAGAGATGTTATAATGGATTGTATACTAGACGGTTGGTCAATCTAGTAAAATTTTCATGTATACTAAACGGTTCAAAACTATCTACGGTTTATCTATAGTAATAACATGTCGGCACAGGCAGTACATCCTCTAAACAAATAAGACAATACGAAGTATTAAATAATCCTTTATTCACATATTAAACTAAAATCTGTCTATATATGACAACTTTCCGATAGTAGTGGAGTTGCACAAAAGCTGGGACATAAAACATTGTCTCACTGAATGAGGACCAAACATTTACTTTGATTAATTATTAAAAAAGGTTGTTTTGAGCCATCAACTAGTAACTTATCACATTAACGTAAAAAAACATTCAACTTATGGAACCAATTTCAAACTACAATTATCAAAACATTGTCATAGAAAAATGAATGGAACGTAAGAACAAAAATCAACAGAGCAAAGCAAAGTTTTGGAGTTTACAAAGTTAATCGCCTTAAAAGCAAGATGAAATCTAGTAGCATTTTGCTTAAACATTAAGCAGAACTACTAGGCACACACACCATTTAAAATAAAGTGTCTGATTGTAAAACAACTGTTTGCAATGCGTCAGTCAAATACATATAAAAGAAATAAGACTACAACTCAACTGAGGAAACAAATTATGACATTAAAATGTTGGTCGCCTTCCTAGCCGGAGTAACGTTTTGCTAAATAAACTAACCAACTTGTAGAAATGTGACATATCAAATAGATATAACATCAACTAACAGAACACGATGAAAAAAAAGCATCAACAATGCATCGTAGTGAATCGATATAAAACCAAATGAGAATAACATAAATATCAAACACATAAAACTAGCATACCTATATCTAAAAAACATATATACAATGATACAATGTAAACCGAATCAGATCTACGACAACATGAAGAAAATTGAAAAAAAACTAGCAAAAGTAACCTTATAGACAAAGCTTGTCTACAAGAACATGACAAAAACTACATTTATATTCACCGAAACGAAGAGTTAACATTTCAAAAATGAGCATAATGATTGTGACGGATTACACATCACATCCACAATCGCATGAACACAGTTGCTTCAAATATTTTTATCAAAACCAACAATTAAGCATTTCAAAAACTAATCGGACAAGTGTTAATATTTATCAAAACTAACAATTAATCATTTCTAAAACTAATCGGATAGGCGTTATTCAAATAAATAAGATAGATACATAAAAGATATAACATTACACACTATACATACATATCTACAATAGCATGAACACAATCATATTACTACCAAACAAAATAAACACGAAACATTTCAAAAATTAACCAAACAAATGTGAATCAAATGAGGTATGATGATACATACTACAAATATCCACAATATCACGAATACAATAGCGGTAAAATTTAGCTAAACTAACATTAACACATCTCAAAAGTTAACCTCACAAGTTTTATTCCAAAACAAACAATCAAACTAGCAACAATGCATTATGCATACTACACAACAGATCCACATAAGTATGAGCACAACTACGCTAAACTTAAGTTACGGTACCACTTAATGTTTGAAATATAAACACAACATGTATCATTCAGATAAAACAAACCAAACAGCAGTGATATAACCATGCATACCACACATACATATACATATCCACAATATGATGAACAAAACTACGATAAAACTAAGCTAAACAAACACCTTCAACATTTCAGAGATTAACCTAACAAGTTCATTCAGATTAAATGCGATCTAACCCCAGACATAAAATGTTACATAACATATCAAATGCACAACATCATCATCATCAAAATCGCTTTAAAATTCAGCAATATTAACACTTATCATTTCACATTCCAAAAATTAACCTAACAAGCATCATTTAGATAAAAACATTACAATAGTAGAGACATAACACTACACACTATGCGTACAAACATAATTAAGTTGATATTAAGCTAACATTTATCATTTCACATATCAAAATAGAACCAAACAAAGTCGCGATATACTCAAGCTTTATAATTTTAGAAAGAAAAAAAAATCGATTGAGTCTAACCGCAAATGATACAAAATCTACAACAAGATCAACAAATATGCTTCAAAATTCAGAAAAATTAACACTATACGCTTCATAAATGAATAGAACTAGAGCTATACACATATCAACATTATCATGAACTGTTAATATAAAGCTAAACAAACACTTAATTGTTCACATTTCACAATTCAAATATAACCTAAAAAACTATTCAAATAATTACGATCCGATAAGAGGTGTCACACAACACATACAAATCAACATATCATAAACAAAATCGCATTAAAATAAGGTAAAATAACAAGTGCTATTTAAATACAAAACGATTTCAATGTGATACATTAAAACATACTAAACAAACAGATCTACATTAGCATGCACAAAATAGCTTCAAAATTCAGCAATAATAACATATAAGGTATTGTTATGCCTACCACCCTTACCCTCTCTACCCCTTATTACTGTATTAATAGAACAAGACGGATTTTTATGGTTTTTTGTTTTATATCTTTTGTATTTTATTACTTTTGACTTGTTAAACTTTATATTTTACATTTCGTATCTTTTTCGGCAGTTTTACCCATTTTATTAATATGACAAGACAATTTTTAATGGTTTTCTACTCCTTATTTTGTGTTTCTATTTTTGACTTATCAAACTTTATATATCACTAGCAGGGTACCCGCGCGTTGCAGCGGCGGGCATCATACAATTAAAATATTCAGCGAAATGTTTTTAGTTCTATATTTTACAATACAATAGATATACGGACGACGACAATTTTAGTTTTGAATACTGTTATGCAATAACAAAAATTTTCATATAAAAATTATAAATTATCCACGTGATGTGGTGACAATAATGAGTTGGTAGTAGGTATATTGTAAAGGTATGAGGTAAAAGTAGTTGACAATAGGTCGTAGTCATAAGTTATCATTAAATAATAACATCATAGAGAATTTTAAAAATCACTTACATTATACTAAGAAAATTTAATTCTCAAAAATAATGTTTGTTAAATTTGCCCCACATAGATGGATGATACAAGTAAAATATTACTTATAAAGATAAATTAAAAATAAATATTTTATAAAGATAAATTAAAAATAAATATTTAATAAATCATGTGGGTTACTTTAAAGAGTATAATTATTAATATTCAAACATATGTATCTAATATATATAATTAGCACTTAGCACTTTGCACATGTGCATCATTTGCTTTGAATAAATCGTCCGATTTTTATAAAACAAAGTTTTTAGTTTTTACGGTAAGTTTTATTTAAAAAATTCCAAAAGGCGCATATGTTGATTCTCGAGGCACTCTTGCGATTTAATAATATTTTTTGAACATTGTATTTTTGTATTCACTTTTAAACTCTATTGATTTAACAATATCGTTTTCAAGGACTTTTATGGGCTAGCCGAACCGGTGGTGACTCGGTTCCCTATTGAACCTGATTGTCCGGTCCATTTTTAAAACCATATGTACCATCAACTTGTTTACATATAAATTGCATGAAGATTTGTGTGTTTTATTAGTTTGTACAATATGTATAATAACAGGTAGTTTTCATATTAGGGGTGTTTTACAAAAAACATTTATTAGGTATTTATTGTTATGGACGTTTTTTTATATTAAATTACTTGTATTTTTTTATTATTTTTTCTAAAAGCATGTCTAAAAAAGGGCTTTAAAGTGTTTCAACAAATGCTATTATAGATATACTTATTAAAATTTGTCATTATTAGCAAGTGTTGAATCTTAATTTTTTAAGTCTTCCTTTTAAGAATGTCTCAAATGCTTTATAATGTAGTATAGATATATGTAAATTTGTATAATCATATAATTTGGACTTTAAACCTTTGCATCATTTGCTTTGAATATAAAAGAAAGTTTTTAGTTTTTACGGTAAGTTTTATTAAAAAAATTTCAAAAGGCGTATACGTTGATTCTCGAGGCACTCTTGCGATTTAATAATATTTTTTGAACATTGTATTTTATTATTCATTTTTAAACTCTATTGATTTAACAATATCGTTTTCGAATGACTTTTATGGGCTAGCCGAACCGGTGGTGACTCCGGTTCCCGGTTGAACCCGTTGGCCCGGTCCGTTTTCTAAAACCATATGTACCATCAACTTGTTTACATATAAATTACACGAAGAATTGTGTGTTTATTAGTTTGTACAATATGTATAATAACATACATTTTTCATATTAAGGGTGTTTTAAAAATAACATTTATTAGGTATTTATTGTTATGGACGTTTTTTTTGTTATATTAAACTACTTTGTATTTTTTTATTATTTTTGTGGAAAACTAGAAGGGGGGGGGGGTTGACTAGTTTTACCAATTAAAACTTCCTTTTAAACTATTTAGATCTACTTATGTCAATCTATTTGGTTGTGTGTGTTGGATGTTGATAAACAAGCATATAAAGATATGTAATGAAAAGATAAGAGTAAAGAAGCACAAAACCACAACGCGAGTATTTATAGTGGTTCGCTACAGGACACCTTCCTTGCCCTACTCCACCCCCGAGTCACCTACTCGAGAGTTTGTAAACACTACACCAATCTCCTTATGGCGGAGAAGCCTTCACAACGTCGCTTAATCTTTTTCCGGTACAAAGCTAAACACCGAGTTCTTTCACACCAAGGCGAACCACACCTAACACAACGTCGCCTACCATTTATACGGTGCTAGGCTAACCACCGAGTTCTTTCACACCTTAGGAGAACTAATCCTTCACGACGCCGCCTACCCTTTATTTGGTACTAGGCTAAGCACCTAGTTCCATTGCAATGGAAGAACTACTACCACACTACACCAACGACTAATCCCAAAGGAGATCTACTCCTTTACAACATCAATAAGGATATTAATATCCTTGGATCTAATACTAGTATATCTTGTACATCGAAGCACACCAAATCGAATGTACATCTAAGGCACCTTTCACTAATGCCTTTGACTAGATCTACAAGACACCTTTCACTTATGTCTTGTGTCTTCACTTCTAAGCATCTTTCACTAATGCTTCTTTGTCTTGACTTCTAAGCACCTTTCACTAATGCTTCTTTGTCTTGACTTCTAAGCACCTACCACAAGTGCTTTATCCTATAGACGATAGATACCCTTCACTAATATCTTCGTCTTGACTCTTGAGACATCTTTCACTAATGCATTCAACACTACACTTCTTTGAAGAAAGAAAGGAATCATCAACAAGAAGACTTTAGTAGCCTTGATGATGAGGAATCATGGCAACTCTTGGACTTGAGCTTGCTCGACTTCAAAGGTGGTGATCTTGCCTTTAAGAGAAACCTAGAAGATCACACAAAAACAAAACTACAAACATAGATCTCTTGGATCTAAGGTTAGTGAGATTTAACTCAGAGGAGAAAGTATATTGAAAATGGGTGAGAAACAATGAAGACATTGCTCACTATTTATAGAGGAAAAATTCTACTGTTCCCCGGATCCCATGGATCCCTACCACAAGGGATCCGGCTAGCACAAAGCTAGGGATCCGTGGTACGCTCCTCTTTGCGCATGGGTATTTAGGGTCATGGGTCATGGGTTATGGGTTGATCCATGGTTTTCTTTCTAGATTCAATGAACTTGGTTAAGTGGTATATATAAAACCAGGGGTTGTGGGTCAAAACCAGTTGCTAGTATTTACCCATTTAGTCTATACTTGTGTTTACCTATTTTAGCATATACTTAGTTTTTACCCATTTTAGTATACTTAGTTTAAGTATATGTTTAACCCAATATGTAAACACTAGTTGTTGTACATATGTATCTAAGTCATAAAATCACTTATACTTGTTTTAGTGTTTTATGTGAAAGCGTAAGTGTGTTAGAAAACTATTAGTCTAAACTATTTACGTATTCTATTTGTTTCGTTAAAATGATTTTACGTTTGTTATTGACAAAACATTAGAAGATCGTAAAATTTAAATAAACGCTTTTACGGCTTATTTGTATTAACAATCTCCCTTTTGTTGATGACAAAACATAAAATTATTTTAAGGAAAAGCTAAAATTGTAAAAGTTTGAATTTGTAGTTTTACTTTCTTCTCCCCTTTGTCGAAACAAAAGTGTTTGAAGGAAGGCAACACATTGTTTTTAAGAAAACATGTGAAAGAAAAAGTAAAAAGAATAGAGAGCAAATAACGGAAATGATCTCGTCTTTTACTCCCCTCGACGAGTCCATCCCTATGTAAGGCGCCAAGTAAATGATACTAATCTAGTTTGTTTGCAAATAAGTTTGCAAAAGATATCGCTCACGAGACGAATGTGCTCCCCTTGATTATTGCAAAGGGATGTCACGAATGTAAACTTAGTATTGCAAGTAATTTTGCAATGTATTGCTTTGACATAAAGCTCCCCCTAGCTTTAGGATGTCAAAGTCTTCATATGTAAATTGAATAACTACAAAACAAAGGTTAGAAATCAAGTATAATTCACAATTTCCTGCAAATGTGATTCAAGTTAGTAGAAAGAAAGCTTTCTGTCTCACGGATCCCACGGTTCCCTCCTAGTAGGGATCCGTCTAGGCAAATCTGAGGGATCCGTCTGGCTGATGAATAAAGTCAGCAAAGATTGGTATAACAAGAAATGTTAATACCGAAAAGAGATATGGATTATATAGTATACTCATATACTCAGAAATATAGCAAGTAGCATGTAATTCCATTTAATAAAACAAGAGTTATGATATACATGACTCTAAAAATAAGAAAACAGACAGTGCATGACTAGGAATTTCTAGACCAACTAACGCTTGATGCTAGGACACCACTAAACTTCTTCTAGCTCAAGTTTTGTTTAGGTTTGATCTCGTCGAAACGTTTGAGGAGATGATAGAACATGAAACGTTGGTCTTCTCGTACTTCATGTATCAAACTTTCAACATGTTGACAATGATAGCAATCTTTGTCATGGCTAGGTAGTGGTGGTGGATGAAATGAAAAGGCTTGATGCGAAGGATCAAGTGAATCGGCTTGTGGAGCTTCAAACGATGAAGGGATTGGTGGAGGTGCATTTGAGAATGCCTCGACCAAGAATGATGGTGGTGGTAAAGAAGTGTCAACTTCCATATGGTCGGGTGGTTCACTTTGATGATTTCTCATAATCCAAATAGGATTATATGATGGAGACGGCGAAAAGGAAGCCGGAGCAAGTGTTGACTCAACACCTTGATTTTGAACCATTATTCCTCCTAATGAGGGGAATGTTGTCGGCGGAAGCGGATGAGACGGCCTAGGAGGCAAGTCCTCTAAATTGTAGAGGTGTGGTGATGGTTTAGTGGAGATGATATTGTTTGGCCTAGGAGGTATGGTGGTGTTAGGTATAGGTAGTTTTGTGGGTACTATCCTTTTAGGAATTGGTTTGATTGGATGATGAAGGATTCTATCATTTTTTGGCTTGACCGGAGATGATTCGGTTGAAGAAATTTCGTGTATAACACGAGCCTTTTCATGGGTGGTTCTTTGGTGGATAAGTTACTACTGGGGTTTTCTCATGATGAAATGATTTCAAGAGTGAAAGTTAGAGTGAGAGTGATGACTATGGAGATCCTAACAAGGTGGTTTATAAACTAAGAGATTTGGTAAGTGCATTTAAACTTAAAGCCACTAGATTCGTTGGAATGTGATGATTGACATGCACAAGAGTCAACTTCGAGGTTGGACTAATCTAGGAACTCATTTAAGATGAGATGGAGTGTTTGAGTTAGGAAGATAAGTTAAAATGATTGTTTTAGCAAGATTTGACCTATATCGTCATCCGGATCCCACTGGTTCCTTTCTCGTAGGATCCGCCTAGGCTAATCCTAGGGATTCGCTATCGCCAGACTATGAGAGAGTGGAAATGATGTTTCTAAAATCTAAGACCTATAACATCTTGAGTGTTTCAGTCTTCCTAAGTGTCTTAAATGAAGGGGTGCTTAAGTACTTGAAGGTGGTGAGTGATGTAGAGAGGTGTCTACAATACGTCCTTCATGGAAGTGACGGTTTTTGAGATTATTGAACCCACGGACATGATTGCCAGGTGTGTTGGGCTCAAAAGAGATGTTAGGAGTGTAGACGCTAGTGAGTGAAAAATCAAACTCGTATTCATGCGTCATAGTTGAACCTATAGAAGTGATGGGTTAATAAGAGGAGATGTTTATGGTCAACCTATAATAATCTAACGTTTTTACTAGATTTTTATTAACAATGGTTTTTAGCATTTAGCTAACTCATGGTTTTGAAACTCTAGTGGATTATTACTTTAGAAAGATAGTGGTTTTAATCTTGCATGAAAACTGCTTTCCAAGAGGACGGATCCCACGGTTCCTTTACAAAGGGATCCGGCTAGTATATCTTCCGGATCCGTGGATCCGTAGTAATGATACGATTTGATAAGAACAAAGGTTTTACGCTTTTATACCACCTAAATATGTTTTATCCTACATTTTCTTTTAGCATGCATACATGACTTCTAATGTATCATGAAAGAATATAAAACATATAAATCAAAAGAGATGATAAACACATTATAACAATAATAACCTAGATAAACTAGATTATTAATAATATTGCATTTCAATACTAAGGATGATACAAAGGATTGGGTATATGACTCCAATATAGATTAACAACACAAAGTAAATGTCTCCGTATGTGAACTTCATCATAGGGAACACACGTGCGATGAGTGTTAGGCGATGAGCACGAGTGCGATGTAAACCATGTTGATGACGGATCTTCTCGGTTTCGGTTGAGATGAAATGAGGAGGAAGATGAAGTTTTGAAAGAGAGGAAATTTTGAAATTGGAAGATTTGAAAAAGTGAGGTTTGATAAAGTGGTCGACGGTGGGAGTTTTTATGGGAAGGAGAAATTTTTGAAATTGTGTTTTGTTTTATTGGATTAAAAGAAACAAAACATAAGTTTCATATACCACGACTTTATACGAGAAATAAAACACGATGTGAGAAAAGGCTTCCTAATGAAGCTTCATGTAAAACATGTAATTTGCACAAAACATAATCATATAAATACCTAACTAGGTATACTTAATTATCAAGCAAAGTAAAAGAAAATCATACATTTAGCGCACTTAGGAATGTCTTTACAAATGACACAGCAAATGTCACTTAGACTATTCCCGCTCCTTTGCGTTTAAGATACCTTCTTAAGGAAGGTTTTCTTGTTACCAAGCGACTCCTAAAGCTTGGTGGGTATGAGCTTTGACTAATCAACATGACAAGGAAGATTAGTGCAAAAAAAATAAGTAAATAAGAGAAATGTTGTTTATCAAATCAACATCCAAACATATAGTTTTAAAAGACATGGTGTTTGTTTTATGAAAACCTTCTTTGTAGTTTTCAATTAACCATGGATCGTATCAAGTTTTAAAGTACAATATACTTCAAGAAACTTGTAACGAAGCTCGATGCCAATTGTGGAAAACTAGAAGGGGTTGAATAGTTTTACCAATTAAAACTTCCTTTAAACTATTTAGATCGACTTATGTCAATCTATTTGGTTGTGTGTGTTGGATGTTGATAAACAAGCATATAAAGATATGTAATGAAAAGATAAGAGTAAGAAGCACAAAACCACAACGCGAGTATTTATAGTGGTTCGGCTACAAGGACACCTTCCTTGCCCTACTCCACTCCCCCGAGTCACCTACTCGAGAGTTTGTAAACACTACACCAATCTCCTTATGGCGGAGAAGCCTTCACAACGCCGCTTAACCTTTTCCGGTACAAAGCTAAATACCGAGTTCTTTCACACCAAGGCGAACCACACCTAACACAACGTCGCCTACCCTTTATACTTGCTAGGCTAACCACCGAAGTTCTTTCACACCTTAGAGAACTAATCCTTCACGACATCGCCTACCCTTTATTAGGTACTAGGCTAAGCACCTAGTTCCATTGCAATGGAAAAACTACTACCACACTACACCAACGACTAATCGCAAAGGAGATCTACTCCTTTACAACATCAACAAGGATATTAATATCCTTGGATCTAATACTAGTCTATCTTGTACTTCGAAGCACACCAAATCGAATGTACATCTAAGGCACCTTTCACTAATGCCTTTGACTAGATCTACAAGACACCTTTCACTTATGTCTTGTGTGTTCACTTCTAAGCATCTTTCACTAATGCTTCTTTGTCTTGACTTCTAAGCACCTTTCACTAATGCTTATTTGTCTTGACTTCTAAGCACCTACCACAAGTGCTTTATCCTATAGACGATAGATACCCTTCACTAATATCTTCGTCTTGACTCTTGAGATATCTTTCACTAATGCCTTCAACACTACACTTCTTTGAAGAAAGAAAGGAATCATCAACAAGAAGACTTCAGTAGCCTTGATGATGAGGAAGCATGGCAACTCATGGACTTGAGCTTGCTCGACTTCAAAGGTGGTGATCTTGCCTTTAAGAGAAACCTATAAGATCACACAAAAATAAAACTACAAACATAGATCTCTTGGATCTAAGGTTAGTGAGAATTAAATCAGGGGAGAAAGTATATTGAAAGGGGTGAGAAACAATGAAGACATGACTCACTATTTATGAGGAAAAATTCTCATCGTTCGGATCCCACGGATCCTCACCACAAGGGATCCGGCTAGCACAAAGCTAGGGATCCGTGGTACGCCCTCTTGCCCATGGGTATTTTTGGTAATGGGTCATGGGTTATGGGTTGATCCATGGTTTTCTTTCTAGATTCAATGAACTTGGTTAAGTGGTATATATAAAACCAGGGGTTGTGGGTCAAAACCATTTGCTAGTATTTACCCATTTAGTCTATACTTGTATTTACCTATTTTAGCATATACTTAGTTTTTACCCATTTTAGTATACTTAGTTCAAGTATATGTTTAACCCAATATGTAAAAACTAGTTGTTGTACATATGTATCTAAGTCATAAAATCACTTAAACTTGTTTTAGTGTTTTATGTGAAAATAAGTGTGTTAGAAAATAATTAGTCCAAACTATTTACGTATTCTATTTGTTTCGTTAAAATGATTTTACGTTTGTTATTGACAAAACATTAGAAGATCGTAAAATATAAATAAACGTTTTTACGGCTTATTTGTATTAACAATTTTTTCTAAAAACATGTCTAAAAAGTGCTTTAAAGTGTTGCAACAAATGCTATTACAGATGTACTTATTAAAATTTGCCATTATTAGCAAGTGTTGAATCTTAAATTTTTATGCTTTCCTTTTTAGGAATGTCACAAATGCTTTATAATGTAGTATAGATATCTGTAAATTTGTATAATCATATAATTTGGACTTTACACCTTTGCATCCTTTGCTTTGAATATA
This sequence comes from Chrysanthemum lavandulifolium, assembly GCA_022545495.1. Taxonomy (NCBI): domain Eukaryota; kingdom Viridiplantae; phylum Streptophyta; class Magnoliopsida; order Asterales; family Asteraceae; genus Chrysanthemum; species Chrysanthemum lavandulifolium. The sequence goes on from CM040246.1 coordinate 19,261,033, forward strand.
AAAGAACGTTTTTAGTTTTTACGGTAAGTTTTATTAAAAAAATTCCAAAAGGTGCATATGTTGATTCTCGAGGCATTCTTGCGATTTAATAATATTTTTTGAACATTGTATTTTAGTATTCAGTTTTAAACTCTATTGATTTAACAATATCGTTTTTGACGGACTTTTATGGGCTAGCTGAACCGGTGGTGACTCCGGTTCCCGGTTGAACCCGTTGGCCCGATCTGTTTTTTTAAACCATATGTACCATTGATAAGGTTTTAAAATGTACCTTTTTGAGGGGTCGTTTAAGCCCTTATTTGATCACTTTTGTATCCCTTATTACTTAATATCGTTCCTTTTCACTTTTTAGGTCTCTTGAAGGCAAATTGCTGGAATGGCACTTATTTGGACGAAAAGGCACGAATATCTGACGAAAATGGCCAAAGTCAAGAATCGAGACACTCAGTCTTTGAAATACAGGGGACGCGTCGGTGTTAATTGCGATGCCGTCGAGCACTTCTGTGACTACTGTGAGCCAAATTGCTTATTTTCAAGTGACGGTGTCGAGCTTTAAAAGAGTATACCGTCAACTCGCACGCCTAGATTTGATCCAGATGGCGTCGAGACCGAAGGGACGACGTCACAAGCATAAGGTGTGCGCCACAAGACTAACGTGGCCAAGACGAAACCCTAATGACGGCGACACCCGACACACAAATCATAAGGTGACACCGTCGCGATTGTAATCTTATATATAGAATCCGAATTTTTCGCTTTGTAGTGTAGTCTTTTGGAGTAAAACCTAAACCGAACCAAGTCTGCTCTGTGTACAAGATTTTAGGGTTCCAAACCCTATCTTACCACAAGATAAGTGTTTTACTTCATTAATTCAATTATGTCTTCAATTATTTGTGTGTATGCTTGCATGTTCTCCGTGTCCCAGCTAATTTACTTGTGTGTTTGCTTAGGAATATGAAACTTAATTATTGAATATTGATTGGTTGTCTCTTATCTTAATTGTTAATGATCTAGCAATGCGATAGGTCATTCGTTGTGTAGTTAATGGTTGATTAATCTTTGTGAACCTTAGACTATAACACCTAGAGTAGTTGTAGGCTAAACCATCCAAAGAGTACCTTAGAGTTAGAGTTTATAATTCCTAGAGATTTTGTAGACGAGACCCTTTGGTAGTTTCAAAGAGTTAGGGATAAACGCATACCCTACGACTTTAGACACACAACGCGATTAAGAATAAGGACGTGACAATTCAACCACCAATAGGAGATAATTAAGGAGTAATAAAACCTAAGTAAACACATATTTAAACTATCATACGAGCACACAATAATTAGACATAGACTACATACACCTTAGATTAGATAATTAGATAAGTAGAGTAATCGGTAGAAATACCAACCCCCAAATCCAAACCCCGAGATTCGCACCTTTCTAATTCCTAAAAATATAAAAGATAAAAATAATCTTCCTCAACCCCAACCTTAGCGTAGTAACTTCTTACTAGCATTCCTATTCCCCAGAATCGATATCAATACCCATGGCTTACCCTAATACTACACTACAATGATTAGGTTCATTGCCTAGGTGTTATAAAACTTGTCGAAGAAAAGGAAGTTCCTTTGACCCCGAACGACGCGTGTAGCGTTATCAAGTTTTTGCGCCACTGGGAATAAAATAGCTAGTTAGTAGTCCACCGTTTAGGTTTCTTTGCTTGATTCCTATCAAGTAAATTTTCTCATTTTTAGCTTTCTCATAGTTTATCCCCCTTCTTCGTGACCTTTGTTCGTAATCCCATCACTTTTCATCATGGAAAGTGATAATTCGCCAAACAACACTTCACCACCAAACAAGTACCCACCGCTTGACCCAGCCTCTGCCAACCAACTTCGTGCTCGAATTATTAGTGAAATTGGAGAGCTTAGGAAGCT
>CM040246.1:19263060-19368762 GCA_022545495.1 Chrysanthemum lavandulifolium
CATGAGCTCGATCGAGAGTAGTGTTACGTTATCGTAAAGATCGAATGAAAATGTTGTCTTACAAAGGAGATGGGAAAACAAGTGAGGGTATTAAAGGTGCGTGCGTTTAGTTGTGCAAGAAGAGTGTATATATGTGTGTGTTTTGGGGTGTTGAGATTTGTAACAACTCAAATTTTCGTGTCATTACTTAACAATAAACTTAAAACGCTTTTACTTTGAACATGTGATTTCTTTCTTTGACATATAACCGTTAGGTTAACCCGCGTAAAATGACAAACAACTTTTAACGAATATCGGCAATAAACTAAGTTTAGTCACGTCAACTAAGTACATTAATACTCTCATGCGCATATTTTATAAGTCAATTGCATTTGGTTTTATAAGTTTTACGAAAATCATCCTTACTTACTTTAAGTCTCATGCATGCATGAAATAACCAAACCAACTCACCACATTTGCATTGTATACCAATATATATACACTAGGTAATTCTTTTAGGCCGTGCTAAGCACGACCCAAGATAGTCTCATGTTCGTTTTTCATGGTTGGGAAAATGTCTAATAAAAGTGGGTTTCGAAATTCGACTTTATGTGCCTTAAAGTATCCAAGATATAAATAGCAGTAGGTCTTCATTTTTCATTTAGCCTCTTACCTTTTATTTGCATTCAAGGTGTAGTTAGAGCATGAAGTATTGTGACGAGGGAGGCTCGCCACCGCCACCACACCAACACACCTCGCCGATCTCGCCGAAGTTCCTCACCGGGAAGTGACGAAGAAAAGACAAGAACTTTATTTTCTTTTTTATTTTAAATTGTGTTTTGTGTTTGAATGAGTGTGTGTAGTTTGAGTGGGTGAGACTCAAGTGAAAAGGTTGAGGTTATTTGTGAATGGGGGTATTTTTAAGTGGGTGTGTTGAGTGATGTGGCACATGTGAGGCCCAATGAAGAGAAGTGGCTTAGCCACGACACTCTATGCTCTTACTCCAGCTTCATCCATATGGTTAAAACAAGCGCTTATTTTTGTTATATAACTCAACGAATGTAGATTTAAAAGTAAAAAACGATAATTGTGAATGAGATGTGACAAAGGAAATGCATCATCTCCTCCTACATGACTATCAAACCCATTTTATGCCACTTCCAACAAGTCACCTTTTAACTATCCAAGTTCTCAAAAAGACCAAACATTTCTTTATTTTACCCATGATAAAATCAAGATTAATGATATGAAGACCTAATTCACATGACTAAATTTATGCCTAAATCATTCATCATGTGACATGTGGAATGCATATTTTCTCTTTCATAATCCTCACCATTAATCTTACCATGTGTCATAATCTTAGAGTTAGGCATATCTTTAGGCATGAATTTTAGTCATGTAAATTATTTTCCTAAAATCAAATCGCTTTCACTCGGCACTCATTCCAATCAAACAAACAAAAACTTGAGGTTTAAGTTCACTATATAAATCTCTAATTTCATATCACAAGATAACAACAAAGTTGGTTATAAACCCATCAAGATTCAGAATAACCAAAAAGATTTCATAATAGAGCAACAAAATATAGTTCATTTTGAGTCCGTATAAGAAGGAACAAAATGCATTATGTAGTTACTAGAAGGGTACCGCTGTTGCATGGGTTCGGTTTGGGTCGGTTTTTATGATAATGACTTTATGTAGAGGTGTGCATGGGTTCGGTTTGGGTGGGTTTTTGCTAAAACCGTGTCTTAATTAGGATGTGTAATTGGGTTGTGATAAGTATTGTTTAAATGTCTTAAATGGGCTCTTACAAGAATATTAAATGGTGTTAAAGTCTATGAAATTAAAGACATTTACTTTTGATGCAATGTAATTTATATGTATGTATACAATTCTTTCCTATTAAAGAAATGTTTTTGGTATTAAAAATTTAAGGATTTTTATTTCCTTTTATCACATGAAAAATCAGCCCCCTATGTGTACACAAGCTTACACTACTACTTTCCACCCTTATCCCTCCAAGACAACCCATTTTGTGTAAGGAAAAACCTTGACCCAAGAAAAGTCCTTTTCCACCTTTTTAGACATCAATATGAACGACCTAGTGCTGCCCAAGGACACAATGTGACACCATTTCCTCAATTTTTACTACATATTCTTATGACTCAATAAGCCTTCATTCAAACTTCCAAGTATACCACCGTAAAAGGGTCTTTTTTTATCCATTTTCTTCACACTATTAAACACACATCACTGTCCTTTCTCTCCACTCATTCACAGCAAAAACACACACACAAAGCAAGTATTTCAAGTGTTTGGTATAATTGGTTAAAGCTTTGGTTGAAAGGTGATGACATCAAATAAGGATTAATTATATGCATCATTTATCTCTCACACACACAAAGCAAGTATTTCAAGTGTTTGGTATAATTGGTTAAAGCTTTGGTTGAAAGGTGATGACATCAAATAAGGATTAATTATATGCATCATTTATCTCATATATATTGCTTATTTTATTTTATTTTACTTAATTGCCTACTTTTGTTAATTACAAGAATAACGGAGCAATTGATGAAAGTTAAGGAAATTAACGTGATTTGGAGCTAAAACGAAGAAATCAAGCAAAGACCACTTTACATAGATCCAATACGACGATTCATCACTTAGGATACGGCGATCCGATTAAAGACTTCATCAAATCTACAAGTCGTGAAGGGCACCAATACGGCGTATCCATTATGGCCTATTAATTGTGGGGCCTACACTAGGGGTGTAATCGAGTCGTCGAGCTCGAGCTCGACAAGGCTCGAGCTTGGCTGATAGCTTGTCAAGCCTTAATTATTCAAGATTGAGCTTGGCTTGAGTAAGTTTCGAGTAAAGCTTGAGCTTGGCTTGAAAAGCTTGAATGTATACATAAATATAGTATTTGATAAACAAGCTTATCAATATAAAAAATTTTAAAGTAATACAAACTAAAACCACATTTGATAACCAAGTTAAATTAATTTAACAGTAATAAAACCAACAATAACATTCTCGTACTAAGTGTAACATTAGAATGAAACATAAGCCAAAGTACTAATTAATGTTGTAATCGATGAACTAAGTATAAACAAAAGCTAAAATTATCTAATAGTAGTATATATTTTGGTCTATTAAGCTTCACGATTCATAACTAGAAACTTGTATTCGCTTCCAGCTATAAAGCAAGTAAGCAACACACTAGTCTAAGATATCACGATTACAAATAAATACAAACTAGCAGGTACCCGCGCAATGCGGCGGGTACCTCGTGACTATATTTTTCGGCGAGCAAATGTTATTGGGTTAAATGTTTTTCTAACAAACAAATAAAGAATCTCTGCAAAAAAAATTGCCTGTAAGAGTTGAGGAGTGAAAGTGAGGGTATATTGAGAGACTATTTTTGTGTGTGAGAGATAGGAAATGGTTTGTGTGAATTTATATGGTGGATGCAGTTACATATTTTCAATAACCATTATTGATAGTAATGATTTTTAGTGGTTAACATGAAGATTTAAATGGGCTGTTATAATGATATTGATGACTATCAAAAGACAACATTTCCATAACAAGCAAGTTTAAGAGTCCGAATTTTAAACCTTACTAATAATGGAATAGTCCCAAATACATTATAAGGTAGTAACGATTTATTTATCATATAAAAGTCCTTCAAGAGTATATTTAATACTCCGTAAATCTTTATGAAGTAAATCCTTATAATTAGAATAATATTCAAATTATCCATTAGTTACTTATAAAAATTTAATATAAAAGATATATATACCAAGGCTTGATAAAAGCTTCATAAAGCTCGAGCCAAGCTATTAAAAGCTTGAGCTTGGCTTGTTATATGTTGCAAGCAAATTTATAGGGATTGAGCTTGTGCTTGAGCTTGATAAAGCTTGACTCGATCAAGTCTAGCTCGAGCTCGAGCTCGAGTTGCTTGATAAAAGCTTGACTTGATTGCGCCCTAGCCTACACTATTATTGCTCAATACGCCGTATCAAGGAGTCGATACGCCCGATTTCGAGACTATATAAAGAAAACCCTATTTACGAATTCTACACAACTTTATACCACAAGACTCGGTTCGCAGACGATTTTAGAAAGCAAGAAGGTTCCAAACTCGATCTTTAATTAGTAGAACTCTTTGTAACGTAGTTTCATCATATAATTATTTGGTTAGTGTATCGTATTCTCTATGTTTCATACTATATACGTTTTGATTATGTTTGTTTACTTACATATATTATGCGTTAACACCCTAAGGGTGTTAGCAAAGTTTATTAAGATTATGTGTTTTTGTTTCGCTTTACATCAATTACTATTTTACCTCGTTGGATATTATTTATGTTAACGGAAATGCCCCAAGAGGCTTCACGACATTAACAAGGTGTTCATTAAATCGGGAAAGTTAACAAATATGATGCGAACGAAGGGTTCAAGCCGAGTCGAATGGATGCTTGATCAAGGTGTTAATTTGTCGGTCATATGGGTCATGAAGATGTTGACGCCTTAAGGACATCGAGTAATCATGTCATTGATGTGTTAGAGGTCATTGGGATAGAAGTTGTGTTAGGAAATTTTGGATCACAAGAATCGAGAGTCGTTTAAACACTTTCGTTGAAGTATCCAAACACCCCATGAGGTGCTAGTATGTAATTTCCGTGCTTGTTATGAATTTCATGGGCTTATATGTATTGTGGATTGTTCTAAATTAATGCTTCATGACGCCTAACTTATAAATTAATTGGCTAAAAGCACATTTGCTTGAGGACAAGCAAATACCAAGTGTAGGGATATTTGATAAGGTTTTAAAATGTACCTTTTTGAGGGGTCGTTTGAGTCCTTATTTGATCACTTTTGTATTCGTTATTACTTAATATCATTCCTTTTCACTTTTTAGGTCTCTTGAAGACAAATTGCTGGAATGGCACTTATTTGAACGAAAAGGCGTGGATATACGAAGAAAATGGCCAAAGTCAAGAATCGAGACACTCAAGTCTTTGAAATACAAGGGGCGGCGTCGGTGTTAATTGCGACGCCGTCGAGCACTTCTGTGATTACCAAGAGCTAAATTGCTTATTTTCAAGTGACGGTGTCAGCTTTAAAAGAGTAGGTCGTCGCAACTCGCATTTACATAGATTTGATCCAAACGCGCCGAGACGAAGGGATGACGTCACAAGCATAAGGTGACGCCGTCGCAAGACTAACGTGGCCCGAAACCCCAATGATGGCGACCACGGCGTCACAAATCATAAGGTGACACCGTCGCGATTGTAATCTTATATATAGAATCCAATTTTTCGGTTTGTAGTGTAGTCTTTGGAGTAAAACCTAAACCGAACCAAGGTCATGTCTTGTACAAGATTTTAGGGTTCCAAACCCTATCTTACCACAAGATAAGTGTTTTACTTCATTAATTCAATTATGTCTTCAATTATTTGTGTGTATGCTTGCATGTTCTCCATGTCCGGCTAATTTACTTGTGTGTTTGCTAGGAATATGAAACTTAATTATTGAATATTGATTGGTTGTCTGTTATCTTAATTGTTAATGATCTAGTAATGCGATAGGTCATTCGTTGTGTAGTTAATGCTTGATTAATCTTTGTGAACCTTAGACTATAACACCTAGAGTAGTTGTAGGCTAAACCATCCAAAGAGTACCTTAGAGTTAGAGTTTATAATTCCTAGAGATTTTGTAGATGAGACCCTTTGGTAGTTTTGAAGAGTTAGGGATAAACGCATACCCTACAACTTTAGACACACAACGCGATTAAGAATAAGGACGTGACAATTCAACCACCAATAGGAGATAATTAAGGAGTAATAAAACCTAAGTAAACACATCTTTAAACTATCATACGAGCACACAATAATTAGACATAGACTACATACACCTTAGATTAGATAATTAGATAAGTAGAGTAATCGGTAGAAATACCAACCCCCAAATCCAAACCCCGAGATTCGTACCTTTCTAATTCCTAAAAAAATATAAAAAGATAAAAAATAATCTTCCTCAACCCCAACCTTAGCGTAGTAACTTCTTACTAGCATTCCTATTCCCCTAGAGAACGATATCAATACCCGTGGCTTACCCTAATACTACACTACAACGATTAGGTTCAATGCCTGGGTGTTATAAAACTTGTCAAGAAAAGGAAGTTCTTTTGACCCCGAACGACGCGTGTAGCGTTATCAACCATCAACTTGTTTACATATAAATTGCATGAAGATTTGTGTGTTTTATTAGTTTGTACAATATGTATAATAACAGGTATTTTTCATATTAGGGGTGTTTTAAAAATAACATTTATTAGGTATTTATTGTTCTGGATGTTTTTTTTGGTATATTAAATTACTTTTTATTTTTTTATTATCCTTTCTAAAAACATGTATAAAAAAAGTGCTTTAAAGTATTGCAACAAATCCTATTATAGATGTACTTATTAAAATTTGTCATTATTAGCAAGTGTTGAATCTTAAATTTTTAAGCTTTCCTTTTTATGAATGTCCCAAATGCTTTATAATGTAGTATAGATATGTGTAAATTTGTATAATCATATAATTTGGACTTTACACCTTTGCATCATTTGCTTTGAATATAAAAGAAAGTTTTTAGTTTTTACGGTAAGTTTTATTAAAAAAAATTCCAAAAGGCGCATAAGTTGATTCTCGAGGCACTCTTGCGATTTAATAATATTTTTTGAACATTGTATATTTGTATTCAGTTTTAAACTCTGTTGATTTAACAATATCGTTTTCGAAGGACTTCTATGGGCTAGCCGAACCGGTGGTGACTCCGGTTCCCGGTTGAACCCGTTGGCCCGGTCCGTTTTTTAAAACCATATGTACCATCAACTTGTTTACATATAAATTGCATGAAGATTTGTGTGTTTTATTAGTTTGTACAATATGTATAATAACATGTATTTTTCATATTAGGGGTGTTTTAAAAATAACATTTATTAAGTATTTATTGTTATGGACGTTTTTTTCGTTATATTAAATTACTTTGTATTTTTTATTATTTTTCTAAAACATGTCTAAAAAGGGCTTTAAAGTGTTTCAACAAATGCTATTATAGATGTACTTATTAAAATTTGTCATTATTAGCAAGTGTTGAATCTTAATTTTTAAGTATTCCTTTTAGGAATGTCTAAATCTTTATAATGTAGTATAGATACTCCATATTTTTAATTTCGCAGCTTTAATAATAAAATGAAATAAAAATAAAAAATAATAAAAAATAAATAAACATAAACATGAAAATTTTAAAGGGTATTACAAGCATTTTATGAGGGGTATAGATAACCAATCCCTAACACATATATAGTATTTTACACTCATTCAAAACCTAACCTAAAAACAATCAATATGATGTTACGTAACAAAATTCAGATCCATAACATCATAAACAAAGCTGCGTAAAACATTAAGCTAAGCTAACACTTATCATCTCATATTTGTAAAAACAACCAAACGTAGCCGTGCTATACTTAAGCTAAACTAAAGTGACACTTATCATATCAGAATTAACCTAACACGTATCATTTAGAGAAACAAAAGGACCTAACCACAACAAAATGCGTCAATTTCAAAGAAATTAGCACTACGCCTTTCGTAACGATCGAACCAATGATAAATACTAAACAAACATGTCTACAAGAATATGCACAAAATAACGCCATAATTCAACAATATTAACACTTAACATATCACAATCATTTCAAAACCAAACCTATATAATATCATTCAAATAAATAAATAACGATCAATATAACATCACATAACAGTAATATAAAAATAAAAATAAACGTATATATATATAAATGAACAAAAAAAGGAGAGAATTATATTATACCTTCAGGATGGACAGAGAGAATAACTAGAAGTGAAAATAGAGATTGTACCCATTGTTTTCTACTTTAAAAACTAAATATAGAGGGAATTGCATTTATATCCCTCTAAAGGTGAATAATTCATATATATCATTTTTACAAGTTTTTGATGCATATAGTACAATGGTTTTTATGCATGCAAATGATATATATGCAATTTTGCATCTTTGGAGGGATATATATGCAAATGACCCAATCTAAAATATAAAGAACGTGAACAAGTTTGGACTTTGGACATCAACAAGAAAACAACGTTTTGACTGTTTCATCTTTTTCTTAGGTCGTCCGATACGCCGTTTGGACGGTTTCTCGTTTTATACGATACTCGGTTGTCATAATCTCTATGAGTTGGCTTGACGAGCTCGTTCCTCCGGTGCTCTCTCCCCAGGTACTTGTCGTGCTCTAGGATCCGCTTTCTTGAAGCACGCTTTTTGCCCATGGACGTGGTTATTCATCATGACCAAACAAAGCCTCGCTTTGTTTGGCTTGGGACATCGCCGTTAAATCAATCGGATCCGGCGCGTCCCATTTCTTATGACCATGCAAAACCTCCCAAGCCTCCTTGGGGCAAACGACGCAGCTTTGTGCTCGCCACGATACATTTGTTTCGTCTGCTTGAGGATATCCATCTCACTTTCCCCACTTTTCTCTTCCCGTTTGAGCGTTTGTAACTGGCGTTGAACTTTGTGCAATCACGGTTCAACGCTTTCCACTTGCTTTGTATCATATCCTTGTTGCGTGGTTGAAAATTGAATCTATTGAACTCATTTTTACCCGCACCAAAACGATCGCGATCTTGTGCAAGCCCGAGAAGCGGATCCTCCGTAGCGGCTACATAACAGGTGGCAAGTAATTGTTCCTCTTTTGGTTGCCAACTTATAGGGACAAATTTGGGAATTTCTTCATCCTCATCGATTGGTTCGTGGTCTTTGGATTTTTTGGACTTTCGTTTACCACGACTTTTTGGCTTTGGAGGAGAAGTAGGTGTTTCGGGAACCTCATGTATTTCGGTTTGTGAATGTTGATGAGAATTGTAGATTTTGAAAATTGGTGTTAAGTGTGTTTTGTTGGCTTTGTTCCCAATATAGAAATCGTTGATTTTGTGGGTAAAGTTCTTGGCTCGACAAGCCGAGTGGGTTAGGAAAAGAGATGCTGGGTGATGATGAACCCGCCGTTCGGGTTTGAGTTATTCCACCCACCGAGGAGATTCAAGAAAGAATCATCGTTGTTGTTACCTCCTACATTTTTTAGCAAATGGAAGTATATAATAGATTAGATTGAGTTGTGGAAGTGTGAAAAAAAATTATGTGTTAATTGGGTATTTATAGTGGTGGAAAAATGGTTAATGGTTTGAATTTTTAAAGCAAACTAGCCGCTTATGTTCGGGGGTGTAAGTGATTTTTTAAAAACCCAACGGTTAGTATTGCCGTTTTAGGGGGTGTAAGTGCAATTTTTTTTTTTTAAATTTGAACTAGCCTTTAACGCAGCGTTAAAGGGTTAACGCATCCTCGTTAACGCACCCTTAATGCAAACGACGGTGTGATTAACGCAGGCGTATTAAACCTTAACTCGCTTAGTGCGTTAAGGTACCGATTGCTAAGAGTTTTTTTTTGTTGACCACTGTCATCAGTTTGAAAAATGTTTAAAGCAATATAATATATTTGAAGATTTCAATTAAACGCAGCCATGTCCTCCCCTCCTACCCATTGTTTTCTACTTTAGGAACTAAATAAAAATATAAGAACACACAATGTCAACCTGGTTCATCCACGCCACATCGCCTTCTCTCTCTCGACGACCGACGACGACCTAGCACACCACAGTGACGACAATTTTTTTTTTTTTTTTTTTTTTTTTTTTTTTTTAATCAAATATTTTTAAATACAAAATTAAACTTCATTGATAAAAATACTTAACATTACAACAATAATAAAAAACTTAAACTAATAAAACGTAGACGTTACTATACTTATTAAAAACTGAAAACATCACAAAAAATCTTCATCGTCAGTTACGTCTTCGCCTTCAATCTCTTGATTGCCTACATTTCCACGGTTTCTCCAAATGTGTTCGACCAAATCAGATTTTACGTTTAGATGAGTTGATCGATCCGTTAACTCCTGAGTAACTACTAATGATTATGCATGGGATCTTACCGGATCATGATCACGGTGGCCCTCTTATGGAAACCATGTAGGACAAATCGCCCGTTGCTTGTGTTTGATGATCATATTATGTAATATGATGCATGTATAGACAATATTTTCGAGATCCTTTTTATGCAGCCCTCGAGCCGGAACTTTAAGCATTTTCCACTTCTTCAACACACCGAAAGCTCGTTCCACATCTTTCCTTGTCGCTCCGTGCTTCTCTTGTACAATATTCTTTTTCATCACCAAGAGGAGGATTTGAAATGGACTTAATAAGAATGCAGACCATTCCGGATATATCCCGTCAAGAAGATAGTATCCCTTTTGTAAGCAACATCGTTAGCCTCGAATTCAAGTTCCGCCGCTCTCCCGGTTGATATCATTGAAAGCAGGGAACGATATAAAACGTTATATCGTTATTCATCCCGAGACACCAAAGAACGCATGCCAAATCCATAAATCTTGGGAGGCGACCGCTTCCAATAAAATGAATGGATGTGGCCCGTGATCACCCCTAGCATATTGACCTCTCAAACTATTTGGGCAGTTCTCCCACTCTCAACCTGTACAATCAATGCTTCCCATCATCCCAGGAAACCCATGCTTATGCTCGTGATGAGCATATAATCTTTCAAGGTCAGAATACGTGGGCTTGCGCAAATACTCATCACCATATAACTCCATGATAACCGTGCAAAATTTACGGAGACAATCGCGTGCTGTTGTTGCACCTACTTGCAGATACTCGTCAAGAGAATCAGGAGCGGCCGCGTATCCCAATTGACGAATTGCCGCAGTACACTTGACCAATGGGGAAATACCAAGTACGCCTCTACAATCAAGAGTTTGTTGAAAATAAGGAGAATAATTGGTTACCTCTTGCACAATTTGAGTGAATAGGTATCCGGGCATCCGGAACCGCCGACCGAATGTTTTTTCGTCATACAACGGTTCTTCGGAGAAGTAAACGGCAACTAAACGATTATGAGCACCTTCACGATCCCTAGCCGTGTAGTTTCGTTGAGCCTTTGGCAGTGACGCTTGGTAAGTGTCCCAAGCATAATGCGTAAATTCCATAAACTCCGTAAACTCGCTCATAACTTCTTCCTCGTCGAAGACATAATTATCAAAATGTGTTTGAAAGTGTTTATGAGAAGTTGTTTGAAATTGTGTGTTTAAAAATGTGTTTGAGGTTGGTATTTATAAAGTTGTAAAAGTGATAAAGTTAATTTTTTTTTTTTTTTTTAAAACGGTTTGATTTTTTTTTTTTTTTTTTTTTTTGCTTTACACTCGGTTGTCTCCTCAACTTAGTTCATGGATTGATAATCCTCAACCTAGCTCGACCGACCACCCCACAATGAGGCAACCGGCCTCAACCGACGACGACAACCGAGCCCTCAACCGACCATTGCATTTAGCCTAAATAACATGAAGAAGAAAACAACGTTTCGTCACTTCATCGTTTGTGAAAATAGAGTCAAGAGACGTGACTATTAATGTATAAAAACGTATTTCGTAGAAGTTAAGACACACGAGTCAATATGTCCGAGTGGTTAAGGAGACAGACTAATCAACCTCGTTATTTTATTTAAGCTTGAGTCCAAATGTTTGATATAGTTCCGGATTGGCATATTTTTCTTTTGTATTAAGCTTGTTTTCTTATCAACGCTTGAAACCAAGTTTTCTTTATTCTTAAGGTAATCTTTGAATCAGCTTATTAGATTCTGTTATGAGCATATAAAGAGGTTTTCATAAGACAATTCATGGCTATGGCTTGTTGAGAGGTCTTCGTCTCTTGGTTTTATTTGATAAGAGTTGTAACAAAAGACAAATTTACTTTCATGGATTTGAACACATTTATATGTCAATATGTTCCTCTTGATCATTTTACTCTTAGTTGAAACAAAAAGTAAACTTAAACAAACACATCGTTCATGTTGAGGCACGGGACCGCAGACCAAATGCATTTACGAAAAATTATACAAAATGAAGCACACTATTTTTAACAAGGTGCATTAAGAAACATGGAGGCTTTTTACAAAAATTAACACTACGCGACCTCAAATTTCAATAGGTGTTCCGAAACACCAGCCTCACCCTAGTTCCGTCCTTGTTCATGTTACTAAGGCGGGTGTCAACCATGCCTAACAAAAATTTTCATACCTAATCACCTACCAATGATATCCTTCCATCTCATCTCATACATATCTCATACCTAACAATAGATTTTTAGTGGCAACCATGTCTAGCCCATACCTCATCTACAATTTAAAAAAAACACCCAAAGTCTCTTTTTTTTTTAGCTTGCAACGGTTACATTTTCATTCCCCAACTCCATGCCTAATCGGCAAACTTTGCCGATTTACTCAACAAATACACCACACCGAACTTTGCCGATTTAGATGCAATGGTGATACCGATCGGGGTTGCTCATGCCTAACCCAAACCGAGCCCTATTGCCACCCCTTAAGTATTAGAAAATTAGATATCTTCATTTAATAAGTTCTCTCAGCAACATGAATATACAACTTGTTCTTAATAAATATTACGTAGTACTTTTTTAATAGTAGTAAAATAGTAAAAGAATAAAATAAGCTTAAAACATAGAGGCATCAGTTCTCCAAGGTGAAAAAGCATCATAGAAGTATCAGACGCAAATTACTCATACAAATGAGATTCATCACATGCCTTAAAAACAATTTTAATTTAAAAACACAAAATGTTAATGTTAAAAGGTAAAATTTGCGATCAGAACCTGTCGGGATTCAATGTTTAACATCAATGAAACTATAAATAATTTTTCAGTGGATTGACAGACCATTGAATTTTATCTTCACCTCGCAAAACATGTTCTTAAAAAATCAAATGAATACATTTTCATGTTAAACAAAAAGATTTTTAAAAAAATAAAAGAAAAGAAGAACTACTACTAAGTATGAAAAGGTGACCGGGTGGTGAGCACTTTATAAATAGAGCAAAACCCTGATAATCTAAAACCCTAATCAAACTGTTGGGCCCTCGGCCCATTTATTTACTTAGGTTGTTTTATTGGGCTTGAAGTATAATAAGAAGTTCTACTACGGTTGAGCACAAAATCGAGAAAACGAGCCGAACCGGACCGAACCCAACCGAACCAAACCAACCATTTTTGATTCAGTTTTGGTTCGGTTCGGTTCGACCCACTACCAACCAAACACACACATAACCCATGTAAACCGAACCAAACCGACCATATTCGGTTCTGGTTTTGTTCCATATATTAATGGTTGTTGGTTTTGGGTCGGGTCGGTTTTCGATGGTTCGGTTTGGTTTCGGCCCGCTGCTCAGCTATTGCACTGCCTTGATATGTTGATTTGATATTGTTGGGATTGGTATATATACGAAGCGTCGAGCTTGCTTGCTAAATCAATGAAACACCTCATTAGTTTAACAAGCAAAATCGACGCTTTATTGAAAGTATATTTACTATCACTTTGTTATTAAACACCTCATAGTCAGGCCGAATTGACTATGAGGCATGTAAAACAAAAGTGTCGGGCCTCTTATATTTTAAGACCGCAAAAATATAATTTAGTATATACATATTACAACTTACATGCTTGATAAAACTAGATAGTAAATAACATGTCATGGTAAGTTACAAATCACACATATTTATACTTAAACTCTTGTAGGAAACTATAACGCAATTCATTATTGCAAATTACAAACATTTTTCAAATCTCTTCCAATGTCAATTTGTTTGAAGATAGATTTTATTGTTTCTAACGTTTTAGGGCATCCACTATGGTAAACCTTTTAAAGGTTTATAAAATTGCCACATCTTACATTGTCATTAATTCTTAAAACTTTTTATATTATGAACCTATTCCCACTATAGTTAAAGCTTTAAGATTTATAAGTTGTTCCAACATAAATTAATGCTATTAAAATCAAAAAATGATAATAAACACTTTGGCCCTCTAAAATCCCAGGCCTTTCACGCCACCTGGGAACGAAATGGTTCCTCACTATAGACACAAAATCTTGGGCCTCTCAAAATCCTAGACCTTTTCATTTATAATTAGCTAATTATGGAATAATGTTAACTCTAAAACAATAAGCAGTTTGAAAAAGTCAAAGCTCTATTTTAGATCTCGCTTTAGACCTCTCGAGATCTTAAGACGACCCTTGCTCATAGTTAATATGATACTCGTACAACACATACAATCATTGCATCAAATAGACTAAATCATACATGTTGACATGCGAATTCGTGAAAATTTGATGAATCCTTCAATGTATAAGCTAAATAATGTTATGTTTGTATCAAATTTTGGACGTTTAACATCGTTATATTATCAAATACAAGAGAAAATCAAACTACATTCTCTTAGCTCAATAATTTTAGTATTAACTAATAACTATTGTAGAAATTGGAGTACAACTTATTATACATACTTAACATCAAAGCTACATATTTTTCAGTATGTTATGAGGAGGTGTGTATTCATGGAGCACTCAATTAGTTGGAGATTTAAACTATTCATCGCAGTATGGGTAATTCGTTTTACTACCCGAAATCGAACCATACTAAGCGGCTTACAGGACACGCGGGTACCCAAAATGAGTGGTTACCCACGTTTTGGGTCATGGTTAACCACGTTAGACGTTCACTCGAGTTTAACCGTATGAGCAATAACATGATCTATAACGTAAAATGTCACTTTAACAAATATAAATAACATTGATTAGATTAAAGTCATACCCCGTCACAATAATTACATTCAGATGGACATTCAACGTTTATTGGGTACGTTCACATAAATAAATTTTCACACATAGATGTTTATTAAATGTTTACATTATGAGCAAAAAGTCATTATACAATAAAAGTAGTGCAATAATAAATTAATACTTGTACGATTATATGAATATTTTCTTAAGATCCTTTATGTATATTATACACGCTTCGGTTCGGTTAAACGCGGATATCTAAAAATAAAAACCGAAACCGAACCTTGATAAATGTTTTCTTTTCGGTTTCTGATTCGAATTGAGCGGTTCGGCTCAGTTTGTCAATTTCTTTAAGCACCCCAGTCAACAGACCAAAGTTGTATAAAAAGATCATTGATTTTGACAGCATAGCACATTTTTGTAATAACTAACGCATGTGACTTCATTTATCATTGATGAAATCAGTAACAATTTACACATTTCATTCTCTCTGTTTCACACATATACTGAATAATATGTTTAGCATAATAATTCCAACCAAAATCAATCTATCTTAAATAGTCAAAGATTGAAGATCAGGAAAACACTTTCATGGTAAACAAACATGAATAGCATAGGAAACAAAACGTTATTAACAACATTACACAAAACCGCTACATGTATTATTTTATGCAACAAACCAGAATCATTGATTAAATTTAAACTAAAACATAAAAAACAACATTAGAGAAAACAAAGATACAAACATACTATATGTAACAATATATGACAATATTAATCATTTTTAATGTACAAATACAAATATAATTACAAAATTTATAGTACAATAGTCAAAATAAGAGTATACATACCCTAATATCTATACTACTTTATAAAAGGTTTGGGACTTTCTATATAAAGTAGTCTTAAAATTTTAAGACAAAAACATTTCTTTATTAAGAAATAATAATTTAGTAAATGTTGTTGTGATATTGGTCAATACTTTTAATTGTGATGGTCAATCGTTTTGTAATAAAAACTCTTTAAGGCTTTTAAAGCCCTTTAATAAAAAGGTCTACATTGTGTTCAATACATACGCATATGTTACAACCGAAAATTTAAAGTCTTTATGCTAAATACTATTTTGTAACATAAATTGCTTTACGTCTTATTTAAATACCCACAAAAGCACAAACAATGGTGAAACAACCCCACCGGACCTCTCCATCCGCACAAATTACACTACCACCACCGGCATCTCTCAACCACGCTATACAAACCACCGGACTGCCCGCCACAAAATAATCATCGGTGACTACCATGGCATTCGGGGAACATTATAAAAGTTCTTTACAGTTACAAAGGCAAACGCTCAGAGAAGATGGTGCCGGTTTGTGTGCGATAGGGTTTTTTTAGTGTTTTATGATAAAAGTGTGGAAACAAACGGCGGCCAAATGGGTAAAGTACAAAAGTCGCTTAAAGTATATAAAATCGCTCAATTATTTTATCATGTCGCTAATAATTTGAAATATAAAGTGTTTAAAAGTATTTTAAAATAATACTTTTAAAAGGTATTCTTGTAAGTACAAAGCGGTAAAAGTAAAAGAAGTCGCTCACTTTAACAAGTAGTAAGTCGCCAGGGTTCTTCAACGTTGGGAAGGGCGAAGAATAAAATAATATTTTTAGTAGTTTGACTTTTTGGTAGAAAAGGACAAAATAGAAGGTCGCTCAAAGTACTGAAAAGTCGCAAGAGGTCGCTTAAAAAGTACACCTACTTAGCTCTTACACAAGTATGGCAACAATTATTGGGCGCGACTTTTTTTAGTGACACATGTCGTTCCTTATAAAGTCGCAAGTCGCTCGGTCTAATTCAAGAAAACCACTAAAGTGAGTCCTCAAAAGCCTGTCACTTTGATCGACCGAGCTGGTCTCAGAATTAGCCCTAATTTATTCCATTTGTACGTTTTTTTAGAAATAGCTTTACTAATTATTTTGTTCTTTTAGGGCTATAAGTAATGGAAAAAGTTTGGTGAAACTTTGCTTAATTTGTATTATTTGCTTAATTTGTATTAATTTGTGTTTAGTAGCTTGTTTGGTTTGTACAATGTCTTCTTTTATTGTATTTTTTTATTGAAAGAGTGTTTTTAAAGTATAATTAATTTATAGTTTGCATGACTTGTACTATGTATTTAATACTTGTATTTATCATTTAATGAGTGTTTTAAGAATGTATATAAAGTTATGCATCAATGATAGTAAAATACATTTAATGGAGGAAAAATGCTTGCATGAATTGTACATGATGCATAGTAAAGTATTGCTGAATTTTAAGAAAATTAGTGAAGAAAAAGGTCTTCCTCCATTATAAGATAATAACTAGCAGAGACTGCAGCGTTGCAATGCAGTCTGCACTCAAATAATTTTTTTCGATAAATAATGTATTTTAGTTTATTATGTTAAAAATTTACGGATATCAAGAATTTCAGATAGTTCGTGCCTGTTCGGACTCGAACCCGTTAACCGTGTTCTGCTCGGCTCGAACCCGCTGGCCCGTGTTTGCTCGGGCTCGAGCCGTGTCGCTTGCCTGGTTCAGACTCGAGCCCATTGGCCCGTTTCCGCTCGGGTTTGAATATTTGTATAATGTACTTTATTATTTGTAGTAGTAAAACTTAGTGCAGAAATTGTGTTTAATTTGGTTGTACAATATGCTTGATAATTTGTATTTCTTATGTAAGGGGTGTTTTAATAACTGTAATTAATTGTATTTATTGACCAGTTAAATAATTGACTACATTAAATAGCATTAATGTGTTATTTTGTTGTACACTATGTTTCTTGTCTTGTACGTCTGAAAATTATGTGCATTAAAGTATTGTACACTATGTTTCTTTTCTTTTAAGTAGTAGTCATTATAGTCATTAATAATATTGACCACTTTAATAGCCTTAATTTTGTAAGTCTGAAAATTACATCATGCTTATTTTGTTGTACACTATGCTTATTTTGTTGTAAATCGAAAATTGGTTGCAGCTATTGTAAATTGTGCTTAAATGGTTGTAATTTTTGGTGAAGGGTGTTTTAATAGATTAATGTTGTTTGATAGAATTTTGGTCTTAAAAATGATACCACGCTTTATTTTGTTGTACAATGTGCTTACTTTGTTGTAATTACGAAAATTGTGTGCATTAAAGTGTTGTAAACCATGCTTAATTTCTTGTCGCCTTAAAATTAAGAGTGAGGTCTTGATGCGTTATAAGTAGTATATAGTATAGATAAGATAAGGTTTTAAAATTTTAAATTAAGTATGTTTGTAAGAAAACTAATATTATTTTCAGCAAAAATAAATCGCTTAAAAACCTTTTATCAAACAGTTTGTATAACACAAAATGTGTTTAGCCTATATAGTGGGCTTATGAGAGAATTCTAAAAGCTCATAAGCAAAAAAAAAAAAAAAAAGGCTTGTGAGCTTATAAAGTTGAGTTTTATAGCCTTACATAAGCTATAATGTTAACCTGATAAGCTCTTAAACCGCTAGTTAAATGACAAAAAAGTAAGAACTTATAAGAATTATTGAATGCTTGAGATATACAAAGTTATTTTCTTGCTTCATAAGCATCAAACGTTGAAGACTCAAGACACCTAACAATATATAACCGCCGATATTTAAAAGTAAAAATCGAAACTGAACCGTGATAAACTGCTTTTTCCGGCTTTGATTTCTTTGGATTTGAATTGACCGGTTCTGCTCGATTTGTCAGTTAGTTAAATGAAAAAAAAGTAAGAACTTGTAAGAACTTATAAGAATTATTGAATGCTTGAGATATACAAAGTTATTTTCTTGCTTCATAAGCATCAAACGTTGAAGACTCAAGACACCTAACAATATATAACCGCCGATATTTAAAAGTAAAATCGAACCGAACCGTGATAAGCGCTTTTCCGGCTTTGATTTCTTTGGATTTGAATTGACCGGTTCTGCTCGATTTGTCAGTTAGTTAAATGAAAAAAAAGTAAGAACTTGTAAGAAATTATCGAAGGAGGTAAGATATACAATGTTATTTTCTTGCTTTATAAGATCAAACATTATATACTCAACACATCTAACAATATGATACTAATCTCAACATGTGTAAGTTATTCGCACCGATATATATAAACAAGCATCATTTTCTTTTTTACTCCATGTGGGATTCCACATATAAAATAAGTTCTACCTACAAGCACTTGAAGAGCGGAAACTATGTTTCATCACATAGATTACTAACTTATTTAGTGTTAGTGTTTCATCCGAGCTCCAAACTTTAGGAACTATTGTGATAATATGAATATGTGGTACTAGACTTAACCGTTGAACTTATAAACACTATATTTTATGCACTTCAAATACATTTCGTAAGTCACTATAATAAGTGATACAATTCAAAAAATTGCTTGTAACACCTTTCGAGTCTATCGAATGACATATTTTCTATCAATGAAATCATAAGGCCAGTAAAGCAAAAGTTTTAGGCTTCTATGTATTTTAACGCCCCAAAAATATAATTTCGTATATAAATATTACATGCTCTATTTACTAGATAGCATATATCATGTCTCGTAAGTTACTAATCACACATATTTATGCTTAAACTCTTGAAGAAAACCATAACGCAATTCATTCTTGCAAATCACAAACATTTTTCTAAGCTCTTTCAATGTTAATTTGTTTGAAGATAAATATTATTGGTTTTAACGTTTTACATTTACTTTTTTTTTTAGTTGCTTTATACATTAATGAGCACTAACAGAATGCCGTCATTCATTGCATGCAATGCCGATATATTTTATAGCGATAATTTTTTTTGAAGTACATTTTTCTGTGATGACACAGTTTTGAAATAGGCTCTAACATCTTAAATGGGCGGAATAAATATTGGAGTTGTTACAAGAATGTAATAAATTTTATTTATGTGTGCAAGGTGTTGAATTGTTAGCAAAAATCAAATATATTTCCATTAAAAGCAAGTTATTATGTCTGAATTTTAAGTCTTGCTATTAAAGGAATAGTCTCAAATCTATACATATATATGGGACTAACTATGACACGTCACTATTGCTTACATGGCACTTTAATGATGACATGGAGCATCATTTGATGAGGTGGAAATGGTGACTAGGCACAAGATCCGTTTACATAAGATAAAAAAATGGTATATAACGAGGTTCGAACTTGGGTTTCTGGGTTCAAACATAAGCACCTTAACCAGTGAGGCAATCCGCATTTTGTTATACAAATGCTTCTTTCCATAGTGGTATACATTCTCAAACTATCCTCACCAACTACTTTGAAATTCGGTCAACACCACCCTAAAATAACTCACTTATCAATACTCACTCCCTCCCCTAAAAATCTGGCAGTACTTTCTCAATCAATAACTCCAAATCAAAAGCCAATTCTAATCCCAAAACAATCAACAATCATATGCTACAAAACAATTTCGTCGTCTTCAATCCAAATCACATGCGTGGCTAGGGTTTTATATTGTGAAAAATTAAGGGACAAATTACGTTTATGATTGTGTGTTTCCCGGTCCTGTGTCACGATTATAAACAGAATGAAACAGGTATGCTAATGATTTTTACAATTTTTAATATCATGACATGTTTGTGGTGAAGTTATAATTTGGATTTATAATCAATTTCATGTTAAGATTCTATGCACACCAAGTGTTTGATAAAATGTCTATATAGTTAACTTGGTAAAATAACTGATATTGGGATTTTATTCAAAAATATATGATGTTTGCAGAATATTTGAATCAACATTGGAGCCAGGTTTGACATGCTAAATCTCTGTCCACTCTTCATTATATTTGTTAGTAGATACTGTAATATTCTCGACATAAGAAAAGAATTAGGAAATGTAGTCGAGGTTGATCTATCATCAAGTGCACATGAATATTAACATTATTATAAGGTATCATTTATTACGTATCACTGATCTAAATATGAAAATGGTTCATCCTCTACATATGGAATTAACTAAATTAGTTTATTTAAATTCTCAATAGTCTTGCTTTATATGTAAAAGTTATTTATGCTCTTTATAAGCGTATTCTCATCAGTTATTATTCTTTTTCATTGGTGCATGTAGGTATATGATGACACATAAGACAACAACAAAATAAACACATTCTACAAATTGGAGATTGTTGCCATAAATCTTGTCATTGACCACATTGCTTGTCAAAAATGCGCTCATGTCGTGGAATTATTCAACCGTAAGAATTATTATCATACGATCGGTAAAACTTAACAGTTTGATTTAAAGTTTTGGTTTAAACAACCGTAATGATAAATCGTAAATTCATTTTTTTCATTGATTGATTTCTTTCAAATTCAACAGAAGTAGAGAACACACATATGCGCGATTGCAAGTGGTGATGATGATTGCGATATTTGAACTAATGACTACATAGGTCACCGGTCGGGATATCTAACTCTTGATTACGCCATTGGGTCAATCATTTTAGCGCAACCAACTTGGGACGAATGTAAACAATCTGATGAAAAAGAAGACTCTCACTTTAAGAATCTTGGTTTAATTTTACGCAGGTACATTT
Organism: Chrysanthemum lavandulifolium; assembly: GCA_022545495.1. NCBI lineage: Eukaryota > Viridiplantae > Streptophyta > Magnoliopsida > Asterales > Asteraceae > Chrysanthemum > Chrysanthemum lavandulifolium. The sequence continues at coordinate 19,284,417 of CM040246.1, forward strand.
ATGCTCAACAAGTTTTATGCTCACTGTCACGCAAATGCAAATAAGTCAATTAATGAGTTTCAGATTCAATGTTGCATGCTATAATATTCAATTTGGGGCATTTATCATCTTCTCATGATTTTCAGTTCCCATTTTTCTGCTTTATTTGGTTTTGATAATTGAGCATATGTTTAACCCACAGATGGGCAACACCAGTTTAATTCACGGGAGCGTGATCAGGGCTACCATGACTTTATGCCTCTAAAGGAGTTATATGCTTGTCAAGCGAGACTAGCTATTGGTAACAAATGAACCCACGTTTTGTTAATAAAAGACTACGTATGTATTTATGTATCTTATCAGCCATGTTTTATTTGTAGATTAATGTGCAATCACTTGTGTCTAGAATTCAAGAGTCTGAACCGTTGAAGTTGAATCATATAGCACAAAAATCACTATCTCTTCAACTTATTCATTCGGGCACTATCAAGAGCGTTTAAAAGGTATTGAATACAAAATTTCTTCCTTCACCTCCAAACATATTTGTTTTGTGACATTGTGTGCGACTGTAGTTATAAATTTACTGATTAATCTTTTTCGGTTGTGCACAAAGTTACCTCCAGTTGCTCACATATAAATCTATCAAAGCAAACATACAAGTCTTTTAACCTTTCGTTTGTGAAAGATCAGATTTAATATTGTAGTTTGAAAACCAAAGAAAAAATTTTCTTATTCATTTTCTATATTGAAATTGACCTCAATAATTAAATATCGGATGTTGCTAGGTAGTAATGATTGTATGTGTAGAAGAAGATAGAGTTATAATGAACGCAAAGCTGTTGAGATATAATGATATATGTATGCTTCTCTAAGTTGATACTGTAACTATTTTATATATCCATATGCAAGTCTCCTTTTTGTTTTGTGACTTCCTATAGATACTTTGTGTGTTATAACTTTCTCCGTATTTGCATTTTTCTCTTTTGGGACTTAATTAATCTCAAACTACTACGCAAAAACATGCCCTATGTAGAATCACTCATTAGAAAAGCAGTTGTGTATGCCGCAACAAGTGACAAGAAAGTCCTTGCTGCCCTGTTAAGGATGCACTTTCATGATTGTTTATCTAATGTTAAGATTATAAGTTAAGTATTACAGAAAGTTTCTAAAGTGGTAATAATTCTACTTTTAAATTTACTATAGTGGGTTGAATCACAATGACACCTATGAAGCTATCAATATCCACATCAGAATTCTTCATTTCTTTCTTTAGATCAAAGGTATTCATATTATGATAATCTCTCATCTATGATACCTTAATTATGGTTCTTTTTTGTATAATCGTTTATTGGGTGTTTTTCAGCCTAAATGAGTTTCTATTCGTCATCCTTTTAAAGCTCTTTTTGAAGTATTAATATTATATTTAATGGATTTTACAGGTACTCCTTTACTAAAAAAATTCTCTGGCAATTACAATTCCACCGCAACTCGACTCATAATAAATATTTTGTGGATATGGAGATGTAGTTTGTTAGCAGCATTTATGTGGTGCTCGTGTACAGAGATATTTTTATTGGCTGAAAAATACCAAATATCACACGCGACTGTTAACAAAGGTACTTGACTACTCATTGATTTCCTTGCTTGCAGGGAGTTCTGTGATTATTTGCTCAACATTACATCCTTTTAGGTGATGGGTCGTGTATGGACAAGAGTTTGTAATGCATTGCTACTATTTCCACATCTTAAGCTGTTTAACAAGCCACTGTAGGTTGCAGTTTTGACCCAATTACTTATAAATGGGTCTATTTGGGTTATTTGTCTCGGATGGGTTGCCTGAAAAGACTAGCTATTAAGGGAATGGGTCTGATTGGTCAAAAGTTGTTTAAATTTTCTTTTTTATTTGTACATCATAATCACTTTAATAGAAACATTTAAAATTTAATGTTTGTTAACCATGGTTTACTCTCAAGTCACGTGGAGCCAAATCCCGATCTACTATTAATTTATGGGCCTGCAACGTGCCACATTGGTTTTCCAGCATGGTGCATTCGTTATACAAAGAAGGTGTAAGCCTACTTTCTTCATTCATTGTTTGTTATCAATTATTTTAAATAATTACAAATGGTATATTGGCAATTTACTCGAAAACTTGCCAAATGATGAAATGCCGTCACTTTTTTGGGACATCCAAAGAAAACAATAATTTGGTAAATTTGGTCTTGGTACCACCTTAGTAGATTAAAAAAATTATTTGCTATTTGTATATGAATTTTACCTATTTTTATCTTGCAGAGGCATGGGACCACTGAAGCACAAGAAATAGGATTTGATTTTGAAAGCCATTCACAGATTCACTAAGGTGAAGCAAAATTACGGTAAGTTTACATCTCGACTTTTTATTTGTTGATAAAGATTCTATAATACTCACTCAAGCATCTATTACCTTACAAGCTCAATTTGTAAGAGACCAACATTAAAATAGCAATGTTCTTTAATCTTTGTGTTAGTTAGATACAGTGAGGTGCAAACTGATGTTACAAGACTCAAGTAGTTTAGTTATATATATATGCGCCGGTTTCACTATTTGAACAAAGGTGATACATTTTTTCACAAACGTGACCAGTGGGCACTTTCCATAATATGATTAATGACACTTTCTATTGGTGACAGTTTGGAACCGATACTTCGCGACTCAGTACCAATGGGAGCGTTGTTCTCCTATCGAGGTCCGAATATACAAGATTGTAGGTTGTTTCCACAAAAGGCCGGTATTTTCACATGGACAATTTTGCGTGGCTATTTCAAGAGTCAAGACGAGAAAAGGTTTGAAGGTTCTTTTTTGTGACAACGACGGTTTATTTGTTCTCATACTTTTCATTTTTATTTTTCATATATTACATGGAACACTTTTATTCTTTTTTCAATTTTGTGTTTAAGATATTTGCCGTTATTTATTACATATGTACATAAGCTTATAATTCGTCAAGAATATTATGAGTTTAACTCACCATCGGCCAAGCATGTTCAAGACTTTATATATTAGTAAAGATTTATATTTAGCTAATTATTGAATAATGTTAACCCTAAAACAATAAGCAGTTTGAAAAAATCAAAGCTCTATTTTAGATCTCGCTTTAGACCTCTCGAGATCTTAAGACGACCCTTGCTCATAGTTAATATGATACTCGTACAACACATACAATCATTATTACAATCATACATGTTGACATGTGAATTAGTGAAAATTTGATGAATCCTTCCATGCATAAGTTAATTAATGTTATGTGTGTATTACATTTAGGACATTTAACATCGTTACATTATGAAATTCAATCATTATCAAATTCAAAAGAAAATCAAGCTACATTTTTTTAGTTCAATAATTTTGGTATTTAACTATAGTAGAACTTCTTGTTATACATACTTAACATCAAGGATGCATACTTTTCAGTATGTTATATGGAGGTGTCTTTACGACGGGGCAGGGCGGTTCGGTTAGTTGGAGATTTAAACTATCCATCGCAAAGGATAATTTATTTTATTACCCCAAATCGAACCGTAATAGACGGGTTACCAGACATGCGGGTACCCAAAATGAGCGGTTATCCGCGGTTTGAGTCACGGTTAACCGCTTTAGACATTCAATCGAATTTAACCGTATGAACAATAACATGATCTATAACGTAAACTGTCACTTTAGCTAAATTAAATAACATTGATTAGACTAAAGTCATGCTCTGTCACAATATATCCAAATAGACATACATAACTTTTAACAAGACTTATTTATTCAACGTTTATTGGGTACGATCACATAAATAAATTCTCACACATAAATGTTTAGTAAATGTTTACATTATGAGCAAAAAAGTCATTATAGAATAAAAGTAGTGCAATAATATAAGCAATACTTGTACGATTATATGAATATTTACTTAAGAACCTTTAAGCATATTATACACGCCTTCGGTTCGATTAACCGCGGATATTAAAATAAAAATCGAAACCGAACCGAATAAATGATAAGCGTTTTCTTTTCGGTTCGGTTTTGAATTAAGAAGTTCGACTCAGTTTCAAATTAAACGATTCGGCTCGGTTTTGAATTAAGTTCGACTCGCTTCAAATTAAACGATTCGGCTCGGTTTATTGGTTTCTTTAAGCACCCCCTAGTTAAATAAAAAAAAGGTAAAAACTTATCCTAATGAAATGACAAAAACGTAAGACCTTGTAAGAATCGTCCAAATGTGTTGAAATCTACAATGTTATACTCTTCTTTTATAAGGATCAAACATTATATACTCCAATCGACCGGACAATATAATACTAATCTCAACATGTCAAAGTTATTTACACCAAAGTATATAAATGGGCATCATTTTCTTTTTGCTCCATGTGGGATTCCACATATGAAGTAAGTTCTAGCAACAAGCACTTGATGAGGAGAAACTATCTTATTTATCGTCAGTGTTTCATCCAAGCTCCAAACTTTAGGAACTATTGTGATAATATGAAAATGTGGTACTAGACTTTACCATTGATCTTACAGTAAGGATCGAATGGTAAGTAAAATTAAAATGAGGTGTGAGAAGAAACCACACCAAGACATTTCGGATCTGTTAAAGAAATAGACGCAACTCCCCATAAATTCTCCTCCTCATTTGAAATGTGTGGCCGGTTTCTTCTCATTCTTCTTATTTCAATTTCTTTTCTCACTAGATCTCTTCCCTCTTATAAGAGGTAGAATCAAATGAGAAATATAATTAAGATGAGAAGAATGAGAAGAAATCACAACCACAAATATTAGATGCATTCATAAAAATAAATGTATCTCCCTATTATTTCTTTTTCCTTATATGAAATATGTGGCTACAATTCTTTCTCACTCTTCTCATTTAAAAAATTATTCTCACTAAATCCATACTCGATCTTATAAACATTATACTTTTATGCACTTTATTAATTGTCCAATTTTGACTTTTAAAGTATTTCTTTTTCAACTTTAACCTTAAATATTTTTGTTTGTGTTATATAATATGTAATAAAAATTATATGAATGAAAAATATTTAAAACTCAATCTATTTATATATTTTCGATCGTTAATTATATAACACAAAAAAATATTTATAGTCAAAATTAAAAAAAAAGAAAAAAAAGTCAAAGTGAACAATTAATATGGATTTGATGAAGACATTTCACTAAGTCACTATAATAAATGATACACAATTCAAAAAATTGCTTGTAACACACCTTTCGTGTCTATCGAATTACATATGTTCTATCCATGAAATCATATTACGAGTATCCATGAGTGTCAAGTAATCGCATACTTGTTATAATATGAATTAACTTGCCAAAACTCTATAGAAACCCTATAAAAGTTACAAAAATAGTCGAATATTTTTTTAAAAAAATCACACTATATTTTTTTTTTTTTGCTAGAGGGCATGTGCCCACCGTATTATTTATTTATTTTTTTAGAAAGCGCGTCTTGCGCGTGCCCTCTCTTATCTCCGCCTCTTTGCATAGCCCGAAGTCAAAGATGATGCATGATTCATTGCGATTGGTATAAACCCTTGCTCATAGTTAATATGCTACTCGTACAACACATACAATCACACTACTACTTCAAATAGACTAAAACATACATGTAGACACGTGAATTATTGTAAAAATGATGAATCCATCAATGTATAAGTTAATTAATGTTATGTGTGTATTACATCTAGGACGTTTAACATGGTTACATTATCAAATACAAAATAAAATCAAGCTACATTCTCTTAGTTCAATAATTTTAGTATTAACTAGTGTAGAACTTCTTATTATATATAACATCAAGGATACATACTTTTTAGCATGTTATATGGAGGTGTTTTCATAGGGCGGTGCGGTTCTGTTAGTTGGAGATTTAAACTATCTATCGCGAGACGGGTATTTTATTTTACTATCCGAAATCATACCGTAATAGGCGAGTTACCGGACATGCGAGTACCTAAAATGGGCGATTATCCGTTGTTTGAGTCACGGTTAAGCACCCTTAGGTAAATGACAAAAGCAGTAGAAACTTATACTATGTTATATTCTTGCTTTCTTAGCATCAAACATTGAATACACCCAACAATATAATACTAATTTCAACATGTCAAAGTTATTCACACCGATGTATATAAACAAGCATCATTTTTTTTACTCCATGTGGGATTCCACATATAAAATAAGTTTTACCTACAAGCACTTGAGGAGCGGAAACTATGTTTCGTCACATAGATTACTAACTTATTTAGTGTTAGTGTTTGATTCAAGCTCCAAAGTTATGAACTATTGTGATAATATGAAAATGTGGTACCAGACTTTATTGTTGATTTATTGCTGATCTTATAAATATTATACTTTTATACGCACTTTATGTACATTTCACTAAGTCACTATAATAAATGATACACAATTCAAAACACACCTTTCGAGTCTATTGAATTACATATGTGCTATCAATGAAATCATATTACTAGTATCCATGAGTGTCAACTAATTTCTTACTCGTTATAGTATGAATTAACTTGCCTATAAATTAAACACATTTTTTAAGTCGGTTGTTGTGCTATAAGATAATCAATACTTGTACGATTATATGAATATTTATTTAAGAACCTTTATGTATATTATACACGCTTCGGTTTGGTTAACCACGGATATCTAAAAATAAAAATCGAAACTGAACCGAACCGTGATAACCGTTATAACCGTTTTCTTTTCAGTTTCGGTTTCGAATTGAGAAGTTCAGCTCAGTTTCAAATTGAACGGTTCGGCTCGGTTCGGTTTATCGATATCTTTAAGCACCCCTAGTTAAATGAAAAAAAAGAGTAGAAACTTATCCTAATTAAATGACAAAAACGTAAGACCTTGTAAGAATTGTTCAATGATGAGGGTCTATAATGTTATACTCTTGCTTTATAAGCATCAAACATTATATACTCCAATACATCGAACAATATAATATTAATCTCAACATGTCAAAGTTATTCACACGAAAGCATATAAACTAGTATCATTTTCTTTCTTTACTCCATGTGGGATTCCACATATGAAATAAGTTCTACCTACAAGCACTCGAGGAGGAGAAAGTATGTTTCGTCACATAGATTACTAACTTGTTTACTATTAGGCTAGTCGCATTCAAGAGGTTTACATCGGTCGGGCAACCCCAAATCTCCACCACGACCGATGTGAGATCGGTCGTCACCCAATGTGGTGCTTCGTTGTTAGATCGGTCGAGAACCAAAACAAGAATCGGTTGAAATCTCACCCGATTTCAAACACAACTTACCCTTCAATTAAAAAAAAAAAAAACATTTTTTTTAAACTTTACCACTTTTCACATCCTATAAATATCAATCTCAAACACTCTTCTTAACACACAATTTCAAACACAATTCAACCTCAAAATACTTCTCAACACAAGATTTATTATGGTCATTGCCTCCCATTCCGTGAAGATATGAAAATGTACGTTAACAAACAATGCGAAGAAGATGATGTTGCTCGAAAAACGCTATTATAGATGTTATCCATCCGCTTGAGCAGAGCAAGGCGAGAGAAGGTGATGAGAGAAAACTACAAGAGTTGCAACGACATTACGCCCGAACGAAAGGCGCGATCGACAAATTTTTGAAAGATCAAGCCCGCAAAGACCAGCGAGATTGGCGACAAGTTGTGGCGGTGTGTTCAAAAGTGAACGGACAACGCCAAGACCAAAATCGATTAGAGCTACCGGGAGAACGAAAAAGATGGTGTAGGTGCATCAACTTCGACGGCTCGTGATTTTTTGGCCGATTATCGGGATTATCGGAGTCCCTCTGACTCTTCAGATTAGATTTACGATTTATGTATTTCATATCGTTTTAATTTTTAATGTATTGTAATGTTTTTATTTTAATGAATTTTATTTTAATGAAAACACAAATTGAAACTTGAACAATTAATTGAAAACATGAAATACATAATACGCTTAAACATAAAAACTACAACGCACATCGATGGAAATAAAACTACTAAAACTTAAAAACGAATCATCCGGACCCAACCTCAAAACTTGAAGGAGAATTAAACTCCCATTATAGTATCGACGCCCATTATGCCCAAGTAGTTGTCTTGAGTCTTGAGCTTCCTGCTTCTTCTCACCATGAGTAGCTTCTTCACGCGCCGCGCCTTCCATAACTCCTTATCGTTTTCTTCATCTTGTTCTAGTTCTTGGAGGAAGCCTCACTTAGCGTTGGGGTGGTTTTAAGATCCACCGTGGACCTGCTCACAGTCGAGTTGGAACAATTGGGTTGTTCACGGTGGAGAGTTTAAAATACATTTTCCGGTTGGAAACCGGAAAGATGATTCATGTGGTGGTGAGTAAACTTGAAACTGGTAGAGTTGGAAATTGGTTTCCTAAGAATCGATTCGGAGTTGGAAAGTTTGGTTTCCAAGAACTTTTCTGGACTTAGGAATTCTTGAGAAAAATCTTTCGAGACATTTTGTGTGTAATTGTGTGAGTTGTGTGTGTGTGAATCGGACCCAGTAGGGTTGTATATATAGTGGGAATTTGAATTTGAATTTTAAATAATCCCATCCTATTTGAAATTTAAATTTAATGTTAAAAATGTTTGAATTAAAAATAAATAAAAATAAAAAATAAAATCTTGGCCGCCGACCTGAAAGCGTCCGGGTCACGTCGGTCATTGGAGAAATGATGCGAGACCTGACGACCTAAGGTCGTCTAAATCATGACCGGACTAATTTTAGTGTTTCATCCAAGCTCCAAACTTTAGGAACTATTGTGATAATATGAAAATGTGGTACTAGACTTTACCGTTGATCTTATAAACATTATACTTTTATGCACTTTACGTACATTTCACTAAAGCACTATAATAAATGATACACAATTCAAAGAATTGCCTGTAACACACCTTTCAACTTTCAAGTATATTGAATTACATATGTTCTATCCATAAAATCATATTACCAGTACCCATGAGTGTCAAATAATCGCATACTCGTTATAATATGAATTAACTTGCCTATAAATTAAACACGTTTTTAAGCCGGTTGTTGTAATAGAAGCTCAAATGTTGCAATGTCAAGACTTGAAAGAAATAAGGTGTACTCACTTCAGAGCATTACCAATGCAAACAAAATTTAAGCATTTCCTTTACCGTTAAAAGCAAAACTACATAAGCGTTTTTAGAAAATAAGCAGCAAAAATGACCAACAAAATTAGTTTAGAAGTAAACAATAATGTTACACCGGAACCACTTATTGACTAATTGTCAAACCTATCTACTTAAAGGCAAATCGAATTTCAACTATAGTTTTGATAGTGCCATTTCCGATTCTCAAAGCTCATGCGAAGATGCTACTTACCAAACTATCGCCATGAATAAGCCAAATGGTGTCAAGTATAATACTTTTTTTTTTTATCATTTGCCCAAGAAATTATGACCCTTTCATCTTGGATTAGAGCCTTGATATCAATGTTGCTCTGTCTAGATTAGCTTAATTCATTTGTCGAGGCTTATGAGACAAAAGTCAATATGTCCGAGTGGTTAAGGAGACAGACTTGAAATCTGTTGGGCTTCGCCCGCGCAGGTTCGAACCCTGCTGTTGACGTTATTTGATTTTTATGTTCAAATTTTGCATATAATGCTGTTTAAACTTTAAATTGTTCCATTTTTTTTGTTTGTTTGTTAATTAAGCCTATTTTCTTATCTTAAAGCACTAACTTTTGAATCACATCCATAGGATGTAAGCATGAATGTGAAATTATACCAGAGTATGCAACCCGAAAACTGATATAACCCACTATATTCATATTGTGTTGTCAAATAAATCGTCTGTTCGTTATTTGAGTAAGTTGTGAACAGTCTGACGCTACTACATTCAATTGTGAACACACTTGCCAATCCCAGAAAATCATCTATCCAAGGAAAGTAAGACAAACAAATTACATCGAAGCATTGGAAATGTTGCGGTTTCAAGAATAATTAGAAACAAAAAAAAAAGTATGCCCACTTCAAAGCTTAACCAATGCAAACAGTATCTAAAAGAATAAGTAGTTCCATATAATATGCAGCAAAATTGACCAACAAAATTGGTTTATAAGTAAACAACAATGTTACACAAGAACCACTTATCGTCAAACCTATCTCTACTTATAAGAAAAATGGATTTCAGCTATAATTTTGGTAGTGGCACTTCCGATTCTCAAAGATCATGTGAAAATGCTACTTACAGAGCTATCATCATGAACACGCCAAATGGTCTCACCCAAAAGATTTGCTACTGATAGAACAGTCAGCTGAGGGAAGTAGTGTTGTTCCTTTAAAGGAATTGTGTTAGTAACAATCACTTCTTGGAAGAGACCGCTTGACAACCTCTCAATTGCAGGGGGACTGTAAAAAAAAAGCGCAAATATGTTAGTTACATCAAGATGAAATTCCGAGACATCAAAACCCATGTGGTATGTTAGTTGTAACTTGAACTGATAATAAAAACATAAGCTCTTTTTTCCAAGTGTGGGTCAAAAAAATCAATGATAAGAATGCAATCTACCTGAATACACCATGAGTGCAACATGCATAGACTTCCCTGGCACCCTCGTCATGTAGCAATGCTGCACCTTTAGAAATAGTTCCTGAAAAAAATACGCAATATGTTGATGTTATAAATTTTTAACGATCAATGTAGAGAAATCAATTAAAAAACAGTTAAATGATTTTGTTGCCAAAATAGCCCTTCTGGGCATGTTTAAGAGATTGAGAGATGCATAATTATGTGTACTTTAACCACTAGGAGGTGGCCAAAGTCAACCACCTTGCATTTCATAACCTCTTAAACAGAGCCCTTAAGGCAGTGTTTAGCAGAAATAATCGGCATAAAAGAATGGTTATACAAACAGTTGGAAATGATGGATAATTAGTTGCAGACTCAAATTAGAACATAATTAGCTTTATAAATTTTGGTTCACGTTTTTGATGACTCACCAGCAGTGTCAATCATATCGTCTACCATCACAGCAACCTTTCCCTTAACATCACCAATCAGATTCATTACCTGAAAGTACATGTAGAGTGTTTGGAAATGAGTACAAAAAAGTAGTTGACATACAATTAGATACAGACCAATTAGTTTCAGAAACTACCTCGGCTACATTGTGTCCATGACGCCTTTTGTCAACAATCGCCAAAGGGGCATCAGATAACTTTTTGGCAAAAGCACGTGCTCTAGCAACTCCACCAACATCAGGTGAGACCACTACCAAATCACTAGAGCAAATTGACTTGCTGGCAAGATAATCAAGAATAACAGGCTTGTGGAACAAAATGAAAAAAATTATTATCAGCCCAAAAAAGTCAACAACTTCTAAACATAATACGATGTTAAAACATGAAATAATTACCTGACAGTAGACGTGGTCCACTGGAATATCAAAGTAACCCATTGACTGCCCAGAATGAAGATCACAAGCAAGAACACGATCTGCGCCTGCTGCTGTAATGAGGTTTGCTGTAAGCTTGGCAGCAATAGATTCACGCCCTTGAGTCTGAACCAGTGAATTATATATTAGCAGAACATACATACAGACATACATACACAAACTATTAAATCATATTTGAGTTAACCTTTCTATCAGCTCTAGCATATCCAAAGTAAGGGATAACCGCGGTGATGTTCTTCGCTGATGCTCTTCGACAAGCATCAATTGTTATTAAAAGCTCCATGATATTCTCATTTGCAGGAGGTCCAGTGGGTTGCACCAGATACACATCACAGCCTCTTACACTTTCTTGCAGCTGAACATAAATTTCACCATCCGCAAACCGCTTAATCAGAATCCTTCCAAGATCAAGACCCATGTAACTCGCAATTTCCTAAAAAGCAAAATGAAGTTAACAAACACGAAGACAGGGCAAAAAAAAAAAGGTTCACAGGAAGCAACGAACATGAAAAAGGAAAAAAATTTGAACTTAGGCAGAGTATGTTTATGCAAATTATGATAACATTGATATTGCAACTAATGGGGAAAACAAGACTAACAAAACAAAAACAAATTCAGTCTCCCACATAGAGATTCATAGAATCCTGCTGAGTTTGTGCATAAGCTAAGAAAGACAAAGATTCTAAACATCCAAGAAACTAATTCGTAATTTTAGTTACAATCAGCTAGCTGCTGGATATTTGATTAATAAACCCCACAATGTCCCACCCCTTTTGACAGAAAGAATCGGTGCTAAATGTACAAATAATGCTGCTATAAATTGTGTTAGATACATAGTAGCAAAATAAGCGCCTCATTGGACATCAGTGATGATAACGGATAACTTATAACAACAATCTTTTTTGTTTGAAATATATTTCGCAAAACGGTATAATATATCACTTAGTGAGCAGAAAAAACATAACATACCTGAGAAAGTGCAGAATTTGCAGTACCAGAAAATATTTTAAGCCTCCCATTCATAACGGCGTGATCCATGCGCCCAGCTTGCATGAAATTGGACAGCATCCCTTCATTAATAATGGGTACACGTGGTTTCCCATTCAATGATCTTCTTATATCACACCTCTACAAACATAGCAAAGAAACACAACCCACTTCAATACAATCGGTTTTAGTTCGTATACACCATCATTTACCGTGCAATGAATCGACATATTTTTCCTATTGACAACTCCAGACTAGAAAGAAACATAAACTTAAAACTAAGATTCAGATATGGACTTTCTAAATTTAGCAATATACAAGCATAAGTAATGGTTACTCGAGTGTACTAATTCTAGGGGGTGTTTGGGATTTCTTAAGTTTTTCTGCTTAGAAATAAGTACTTAACTTGTTAAAAGAAAGTACTTGTTGTACTGGTGTTTGGAATTGCTTATTTTGTTAAAAATGCTATAATTATTTGTTGATTTTATTTTACTAAATTTATTTATGAGCTAATGGGTATGTTTGGCAAAACTAGCTGTAAACAGATGGTATAAGTTGTAAACCCAAAGTTGTTAACATGAGCTACAAGTTGTATTCTTTTTAATAAAAGTGTTTGGTAAATTAATTGTTAAATATAATTATAAGATGCAAAATGACATAAAAGGACATATTTATAATTGTAAATAAATGTTTGAAGGGTATATCAGTAATTTAAAGTTTTAATAGCTCCAAAATGTTTAAAAAGCTTTATGAATCAGCTTTTGATTTTGGAGCTATTTGTTTGAAATAAAAGCTTGTAGTTAATGCATCCAAACGAATCTACTTAGTTTATAGGAGATTATTTTGTAACAAAAATCTAACAGCTCCACAAAAAAGCCCCTGCCAAACAGGCCCAAATTCTAGAAAGCTCATCAGGCAACTTTTTTCGGCTTATGAGTTTATCAAGTTGAGCTTATGGCCTTACATAAGCTATAATGTTAACTAACTTGATAAGCTCTGAAGCCAAGAAAAGTTGGCTTATGGGCTTTTTAGAATTGACACATAAGCTGATAAGGCCGCTATATAAGGTAAGACAAACACCCCTGATAAGCTCATAAGCCGAAATACATTTATCTGAACAGAATGTCGTATTTACAAATATTAGAAATATAAAAAGTAATAAAATATGTTCCAATAAAGTAGGAGTAGTTTATAAAAGAGAAATATAAAAGAGTAAACTTACAATAGTATTATTAGAAGAAACAGATATGTTGCAAATGAAATGGCGACGACTTGTAAAAGAGCGTCGGGAAAAGAGTGAAGACGAAGAAGAAGTGGATGAGCAAGACGAGGGTGAGGGTAACACTAGTGATGACGCCATGAAATAACTGCGTGGAAATGAAGCTTAGTTAGGGTTTATCTGACACTTTTTATAATTTTATTTCTAAAAATGCGAATTTGTATTTGTATTTGTATGGTGACTGTTCTGTGTGTGAGTGGATCTGTTAGTTAGGTATCCATTCAGGTCACTGCTGTCAAACGATGTCGTTTGCTTTCTTGTCCGTGGTCAATGTCTAAAAGTGTTCAAGATTTGGACAAACAATTTATGCTTATCAAAACATCTTTTAAACATGTTTAGCATTTTACTTTTGGTTTTGTTATAAACCCACTTTCTACATTCTCCACCTTATGTCTCTTTTATCAGTTTTTGTTTCTGTCAGTTTAATACTTTTGATTTATTAAAGTATGTATATATTTTTATACTTTTAGTTTTATATATATTTTAATATAATAAAATTATAAAAATAATTAATAAAAAATAGGTTATTATTTGTCTTTTAAGAGTACCAATAACCCATCCATTTTACAATACTTTTTAAAAAGCTAAAAACCTTAACTTACACAAATATATATCCGCGATACTTTAGGGTTACAAAAACGGAAAAATTAACTTCATCAAAACTAAATTTGCTTGTATAATGCTCTTTTCTTTGATTTGCCGTTAATACAAATAAATATTAAGCTTACTAAATTAACAAAAACTAAACAAATGGTTAGAGGTATGTCTGGCGAAATGTCTTAGAAGACTAACAGCTAATGATGAAGATTGACATTAGCTGTTTATTTAATAAAAGCGCTTGGTAACAAAGTTGTTGCTCTAATTGTAAAGTATAAAATGACTTAAAATAACATATACTGTACACATTAAAATAAAATTTGATTAAATAAATTTGTGGGTATATATGTAATTTAATAAACAAAATGCTAGCACCAAGATTCTAATATTTCTCTAGACGGCGTTTGAATAGGAGCAGTTACACAAAATGAAAATGATAATTGCTTGTTGCCAAAAAGCTTTGCACATAAAACGTTAGTTGCTCCAAAATGCTCGCCTCCCGTCAAAATTGAGTTATTGGTGTATTTTTTGTGGATCGTGTCAGATTCACTTGCTAATAATCTTTAGACCAAACTAAAAGCAAAAATGGGAGTCGTATGACCTTACCAGCACCGAAGTGTACTAATCGATGAAACATACGTACGTCTGATGGTAGAAAGAAAAATTCCGTGAGATGAAACAAATTTTTTGGGTAAATACGTTAAATTTATACTGAAATAAGTTTTTTTTTCCAAAATACACATGAAATCGCTTAAAAATACACTAACGAACTTTTAGTTTTGGGGTGGCACCCTTCCCCATTCCTTAATAGCTCCGCCCTTGCGTACGTATAAGGTGGATTTAATTTTTGGATTTATTAGTCAACTATAAGTGGAAAATACCAAATTGAGGATGAGATTCGTATGTGGATAGAATTTTGTGAGGGGGCATTTTATTCGCCTTTTACAAAGTCTAACATACACTTTTCAAACCAAGGAAAGGGAAATCTTTGTTAGCATTATAGTTTTGCTTTTTCAAAGATATATCATAGTTTTGTGATATTTTTCATTTTTTTCATGTTTATAATCTTTTGTAGTTGATTACCACAGGACAAAGCTTTCATATAACCATGGATTTCGATTTTTTGGTCGACTAGTATACAGGACCATTCGGACAAAAAAGCTTTCATCTTTCCAATGATGCTCGAACGTTAACCAATCTTGTGTAACAGAAACATTTACACGAAACAAGTAATCAAAATGCATAACTATTGCCCACCTTGATTTCTATTCCAAGACAAATATTTTGGATCTCCGAGAGGTCTCGGTTCAGTCACAACATATATAATTACGAAATCAATCGCCACAACCATACAAATCCCAGCGATCGTAACAAACGACAAGCCAAAGAAATCATTTTTCCCACCAATCCAACTAGCTGTAGAAAGAACGAGCTTCTTTTCTCCTCCGAATTCATATGTATTGTAGTTGTTTTGTATCACAACCGTTATTGTCTCATTTGCTTCCAGATCCGTGTTTATTCTTCCATAAAGCTTTCTGAAAGTAGGCAATGCTGCAGTTCTCATCCACACGATAAGATCCTCTTGCTCGCTCAACTACAACATATAATGAAAAACGAATGTCAAACAAAACCTCAAAAAAGCAATAACTTTTTAACATAAGATGAGAAAAAATACGTAGTTACCGGCTTTGATTCATCTAGTTTTCCACCCCCGATCAGGTCACCCTTCTGAAAGTTTTTCGGGTACACATTTGACCCAAATTTAATTTTTGTATCACTTTTCCAGGCGATATCCTTTTTATCAAAATCTATATCTTCGTTTCCTCTAGTGAATTTGTATGTGTCATTGAACAAACTCCACGCGACCAACCCACATGGAATTATAGGCTCGTCATCATTCCCATTTAAGTTGTCTTCAGGCTTGCAATCGTCTGTTTCATCTGCAGCATCAGGGTCTCTTAACTGCTTGTCGCTTCTACTTTTCACATATCTAACAACAAAGAAAATAATCTGATAGTATCGATTCACAAAAAAAATATAAATATAAATAAATAAATAATAAAATAAATTAAAATTCAAGGATTCCAATGCAAACCTGGATGACATACCGACGATGATTTTGGTAGAAGTTGTCGAGTTGGTAGTAAATAAAAATAGGGGCGTTCATTTTGAGTGGCACTTTCAGTGTTCGAACACAGGTTTTATTTGTATCATTGCTCTCAATAAAGACATCAGGTTTGGTGGTATAAGAATCCGGAAGACAATCATCGTCATAACGGTCCACGATCTCTACAACACGCTCGGATGCCCGTAAACATAAAAGACCAGCAGGGGTGAACAGAATCGCGATGGTTATAAATGACATGAAAACCCATTTTGGGGTTAAGATTGGTTTCCAAGCCGGTAGCTCTTGTTGTGTAAATCTTGAGTACTTTGGTTTGTTAGATGTCGATTTTGTTCTTGTTGATGCATCCATATTTACCCTCTAATACGAAATTCTTTGATCATACCACAATCACATATTTACTTTTATTTTTAGGAACATTAAGATCCTACATCCAGGGAGACTTATTCTTTGTGTAAGGCATGTGGCAGTGGTTTATAGGACTGCATTAGCCATTTCAAGATTAGATTATTCAGCAATGTGATCCAAGGGTGATTCTGTCATTTCGAGGGGCAAAGATCTCTTCAAAGGATGAATATAAGATGACAAACAATCGGGTCTATCTAATGTAAAATGGTTGAAAGACATAAATGGCCAGATTTGGATTTGAAGCATACGAAAGCTTCTATAGTTCTATAAGGCTTGTAATTACACCATTCTACAAAAAACATCTTATATACATATTCCTAGTTTGTAAGGACCAATCAAGGGAGTTCGGTGTCTTTTCCCTATTCAGTAACACAAGCAAATCACTATGCAACAATTAAACTAAACGTTAATCAACTCATACAATCATACTTAAAATCAAAGTCAAGAAACCATCCATTAATAAAAATGACAAACAGCATAAACTTCTAGCGATTCACATACAATTTTTTTTTTGGAAGGCATACAATATAAAGTATTACATAAAACAGTAAATACCTAAACATCGTAAATATAACCGAATAGCAAAAGCTCAATTGTCATAACTATATACAATCAAACAGACAACCCAAACCTCACTACGGCAAAGAAGCAGCCTTAATCGCCCTCTGCAACTCACTCTCCACATCACTCGAACCACCATTCTTCTTCACTTCCCTCTGCCCATTCACCTCACCACCACCACCACCATTCTTCTTAGCCCTCCACTGCTCAAACCCATCCGTAGTCGCCTCAACCACAGGCACCACCCTCTTCCCTCCACCACTAACACTATACCCGTTACTCTTATTCCTCACCAACTGCCTCGACTTAATATCCTTCAACGCACGTCTCATTTCCCTATTCTCAGTCTGCAATTCACTCAACTCCTTACTCATCCACGAATACATCCCCTTTAACATATCAAACTCCCCCAATTCACCCTCTTTTCGATCCTCGTCCTCCTTAACCTCATCAACTCGCTCAATCTTAATTTTATTAACCCTCAAATACGGCAACTGCTTATCAAATTCCGACGAAATCCCAACGCCCCACCTCAAATTAACCTTAACCCGTTTCGTAACGGGCAGTTCCGTATCAGCAGAGACCAAAACACCCGACAAGATCGAATCTTTATTAACCGAATCAACCGTCATACCTTTCCAGCTCATCGTCCTATCCAACGGCACAAACCCATAAGAATTCTCCCCATTCTCATCTTTCTTAACCCCCTCATTCGGCGTAACAGAGCTTATCGCCTTACGAAGCGAAAAAGAACCCATCTTGGGCTTAAAATGGAGCATGAAAGTAGGGTTAGGGTTAGGGTTGTGAGGCGAAAAAGAAAAGCTGGCAGAAATGGTTAAAGGGGAGTTTAAGGGTGAGCCAGAGAGTGAGATTCCGGACTTGAGAGTCAAAGATAGTGGTGGAGGTGAGGTGGAGGAGGGGGGTTGTGATGAGGTGGCGTTGTAGGAGAGTTTGAGAGATGGGCCGGAAGTGAAGTGGGTGCGGAGGGATAAGGAGAGGTTGTTGTTGGAAGGGTGGGTGGTGGTGAAGGCGGAGAGGAAAGGGAGGCCGAAGACTGCGATTGGGATTTTGGCTGAGAAATGGATTGGGTTTTGGGTTTTGGATTGGGTTTGGGATTTGGAGTGATCGTCCAGGAGTTTGAGTGAGACTTTCATGATGGATGGATTGATCGGGGAAGGAAAGTGAAGCAGTGATTGTGGGTGGTTACAAGTCTTGAAATGAAACGTTGAGCAGCTCTGTTGTTTGTTGCTGATATTGTCCTTTCTCAACGGAAATGTTCAATTTTACTTTTGACTTTCATTCGATCAACGGCACATCAGCTTTTCAAAACATCATTTATAAAAGCGTAATAATTGCCACATAAGGGGAGTGGCGATGGGCTCAGTATGCCCTCATATCGAGCGGCAACATCGTTGCCTCTTGTGCGGTATGGTGCGGTTTCGAATGAGCACGTCAAAGATTGCCGAATCGGTATGGTGAGGTGAAGCAAGAAAGAGCCGTTGGCAACGACTATAAAAGTAGCCGTTATGTGTTTTCAAAAAAAAAAAAAAAAATCCCTCTATAAATATACATTTTAATCACCATTTTCAAATCACATTTTATTCTCATCTTCTTCTTCCAACTATCATTCTTTTAAAAGACGCTAAGAAAGCAAAAAGTGTTTCAACCTCATCCAAAAGTCGCGACGAATGCTCCTCGATCACAACCCGCTCGTCCGCAAGCTCAATCACAACCACCTCCTACTATCCCCAAACGAGTCCTCAACCCGCCACTATCATCCTCAACCTCCACCGATGAACCTTCCATCACATCAACACCAATATTATCCCCAACCTCCACCGATGAATCCAAGCCAACACATGATGTCGATGACTAGTGATTTCGCCCGCTCAATGACTACCGTGAAGGTCCTTCGGCGGGCGAACCAATTGTTGAACGAGAACTACCGCTATATGATTACGAGGATGATGACGTTGAGTATGTTCCCAAACGCAACAAGAAAATCCAATCAAGATACCTTTTTTTTTTTTTTTTTTTTTTTTTTTTTTATGTATTCGTTATAATTTATTTGTTATATTATTACTTGTTATAATTTTATTTGTTATAATTTATTTGTTACTTCCTCTGTCCCATAATAATTGTCTTTTTTGACTTTTTTGAGTCTTTCTTGTTCAAGTTTGACCATTAATATTTTTATTTGTGTTATATAATAAATTATACCAAATGAAAATACATTTAAAACTCAATCTATTCATATATTTTTCATCGAGTACTATATTACACAAATAAAAATATTTGGGGTCAAAGTTGAATAAAAAAGACTTAAAAAATTCAAAGTGTATGATTATTATGGGACGGAGTAGTATATTATTACTTGTTATAATTTTATTTGTTATAATTTATTTTGTTATACTATGTATTAGGCGATTATCAAAATGATGAAGATGTTCAAGAAGTTCAAAAAAAAAAAAAAAAAAAAACATCGACTAAAGCGGAGAAAATAATTGGACGACAAACGAAGAGGTGGCTTTGCAAAAGCGTGGTTCATATTTCCACATGTCGAAAAGTGGGAATGAACAAAATAGAGATGGTTTTGGAAAAGAATTACAGAAGATTTCAAGGATAATGTGAAACATACTACTCAAGTCACCATAACAACACAAAGTGGCAAAATATGAATACCGCCATGGGTGTCTTTAACGGGCTATACATCCAACAAGTAATTTTTAAACTCTATATACTTGTATCAATTTATATACTTGTATTAATTTATATACTTGTGTTAATTGTAGAAACGTCTTCGTGAGAGTGGGTGTAGCGATGTTTGGGATTTGGAGTGATCGTCGAGGAGTTTTAATGAGACTTTCATGATGTTTTGATGTATGTTGATCGGGGAAGGAAAGTAAAGCAGTGATTGTGGTTACAAGTCTTGAAATGAAACGTTGAGCAACTGTGTTGTTGCTGATATCTGAACGGAAAAAGTTTTACTTTTGACTCAACGGCATATCAAGACACTGTTTTGCCACCGTTTAGATTTATCTCTTTCGTATCGTTTTTATTTTAATATATTAATGTTTTTATTTAGTATTATCATGTTTTTATTTTTAATGAATTTTAAATAAATTATTTAAAATGTTTGAATTAAAAAAAATAAAATAAAAAAAATGAACATAATCGGCCCTTCTTGGACACCTAATCGTCACGTCACGGTCATTTGAGAGAAAGTTGACGTGACAGAAAAATAGAAGGATTGAAATCTTTCTTGAGGCGACTAAAAGCACTCCACTTAACAACGACCTCATATTTCTTTCTTCAAACTACACCCCAACTACAAAACAACTAGTAAAACGATCGGAAAAAAAAAAAAAAAAAAAAAAAAAAAAAATTGTTGAGCTATCGACCACAACATTTACTTGGTTGGGCTCGGTTGTGCTTTGGGAAAGGACGCGGTTGGCAAGCTTGGTCGGTCAGGGGAAGACTCACCATTAAGATTAGCCTTTTACACATACTAAAAAAAATAAATAAAAAAAATGCGTGATGTACACCATCAAACCATCACAAAACTCACTTTGACGCGAGGTGGTTGGTTGGCCGTCATTGGAGACCGCGTGTGGTGTGGCCCTCCATAACGCTTGGTTTTATGTTTTAACATACTTTTGGTAAGCAAGTCGAGTTATTAGGGTGCAAACGAGTCTGGGTGATTTGAATTTTGCGTTGCTCAATTGAGGAAATTTGATTCGACCTAAAAGCTTGAGTAGCTCGATAATTAGTTGAACCAAACCTGTACGAACACATTTAACATTTTGAACTTTTTTTATAGACTCGAGGTCGATGCTTGATAAAACTCTACTTGAACGAGCTCAGAGTTCAAGCTACAACTTAAATTACTCGATAGAAGTTAACACATTCGCTCCTTAAGTTGGACTTAAATAGTCAAACTTTCGAGTAAAATAATATTTATCTTTTACTAATTACTAATATTGTTGCTACAATTAGTTTCAAATAGTTAAATTGGTTCGAGTCAAACTCTAGAAACTTGATCATAACATTAACTTGAGCTTGAAAATTAAGATTTGTTCGAGCTTGAATATTTTCACCGAGTCGAGTTTCAATTTTCAAGCTTAAAAGTTTGGAATCACATCACGTTTCCAAGTTGAGAGTGTTGGATTTCGCTTAATTACGCCGTTACCTTTGTTTATGTTTTTATTACAAAGTATATTACCTTTGTACATATGAAAGCCACTATTTGTTTTTTTAACTATAGTATCTTATAGTAATTTTCCATCTATCATATTATCGTTAACGAAAATACGCGTATACGGATTTCTTGTCGTTTCTCTTAGCAAGAGCTAGATTATCTTCGTTAAAAAAAAGAGCTTAGAGCCTTAGATTATTATCTTTGTGTTACAAAAGTTAACTATAAGTGGACTAACGCCAAACTGAAACAGAATGCGGGCTTTTAAAAGTGACAGCCCAAATTACAAAACAAATGGCCCAAAAACATGCGATAAACAGAGGATCATGATTTAACATTTAGGCTTCGATTTAAGGATGTGTGTTGATCATAATCCTGCCATGGACCTGGATTCAACGACTCTCCTTGGGCCATTAGTCGTCTTCTCGAGCCAAGTGAGACCATCAACAAAGAGAACTCATAGGAGTGGACCGGGCCGTAGCAGGGTCCACCTCCGACGGTCAGTTAAGATCGGCATGGCGTAGCCAATATATCTTAGGGTTAGAGATAACATATCATGTATATATAAGCGTGGATTAGGGTTTAGGTGTAGAGTGGGCGTGATCGCCGGCGACCCATTCTGGCCAAATCCGACCATCGTCCACTGTGCATGTGTAACATGTTCCTATATAAATGAAATTGTTTTTTTTGACTGGTAGTGCTAATGTTTTGCCTTGCTGATAATTAGAGACTTGCAATCGGGTACTGCTTATTTGTTTATAGTGTCTATAAGCCGTTTTGATGTAAGCAAGCTACTTACGATTCTGCACTTATAAGCCGTTTTGCCTTGCTGATAATTAGGGACCGTCTGTAAGTGATGCAACCTACCTTGTTTAGTGAGATTGTGGATTCTTTTGTTGGTTAATCTTTATCTTAGTTTAGGAAGAAGATAGTAAAATTTAATTGATGAAATAGAACTCGCATATGCATAAAATTTGATACAGAATACAGAAACCAACAACAACTTGCAGTTGACAAAACACTTTTAAATCAGTGACTTGTACAACATAAAGAAACCACTCAAGGTAGCAACATGAGCTAGCGAAACCAAAAGCAACTATATACTCAACGTCTTAACGACAGAATTAATTTCCCTTAGCTCCTAATCTTAGCAAATTAAATGTAAGTGAAATGTTTGAAGAACTAGGGTCATTCCTGCCTTATGTCAACTCCAAACTTTTTTTTTTTTTTTCATTTTTTTTTTGACAGAATAAAATTATAGCGTTTACAGAGTTATTTCGCCTTAGCCAACCCCGTCCCTTTACTTATTTATTTATTTATGATCACAATCATTGAACTTCATCATCATCTTCACCAAATCATTTACATTTTCAAACTTCACTTTCGTCAGTATCATTCTCTTCATCATTCTTCCCCTCGAGCTTAATACTTTTGTACCACTTAGCAAACACAATGTAGACTAATAGATCAACAGCCGTTAAACCAGCCAGCAGGAAGAAAAACCTGTCTAGATGACCCCGATTAAGATTTCCTGGTATCCACCCTGGCATTTCGTCTTCTGTTGATATCTTCATGACTATAGTCACGATAAAGCTACTAACATAATTCCCGAGCGAAATTGATGTCATGCAAAGGGCACTTCCAAAGCTCTTCAACGCATCAGGTGCTTGTGCATTAAAAAACTCAAGCTGACCAACATACATAAAAACTTCTGAAGCACCAACGAATGTGTATTGAGGTACTTGCCAAAATATGCTTAATGAACTCGAAGCATCACAATGAGTGCATTCTTGGTTAGCATACTTTAGTCTGTAACATTCCACGATACCAGCAGAAACCATTGACAGTATTGCAATTATGAGTCCAATTCCCATTCTTTGAAGCTCGGTCAAACCTTTTGAGTCCTTTTTCTTGAACATTTGTACAAGAGGACCAAGAACTCTTCGGTAAAGAAAAATAAAGAGTGCAACACTTAGGATGTCAAAGCTAGACATGCTAGATGCGGGAATTTGGAAGCCTGAGATTGTACTTTTCATGGCTGCACCTTGCTCAACGAAAAGAGATGCCATTTGTGTAAACACAACCGAGTAGATTATGGTGCATAACCAAATGGGAAGCAATCTTAGGATGCATTTCACCTCTTCAACCTGTGAAATGGGGCATAAAGTCCACGGGTTGGGAGTTTCCTGTTTCGGGTCGTTGAAATCTCTTGAGGTAATGTATGCTGCTTTATCCAAAAACCTGCAACACATAAGATAATATTAGCTAAAAAGAATAGACAGAAAGTTGTTTACGGGTTTTCAACCTGACATCTTTTGACCCGTTGCCCAACCCGCCCATGTTACAACCTCTAGGTGGAAGTCTAACTTACTAAACTATATAAGAAATTGTTCTTACTAAATTGATTAATGTTTTGTAATAGGATTATTGATTTACTATTTGATGCTTACTTGAATTCATGTGTATGAAGTATCTTCCTCCCGGTACTAGGAGAACTCTCTTTTTCATCTTCATACAAACACTCTTTACCCTGTGGCAACTTAACACTCCACTTCTTTGATGCAGCCACAAACACTTGACAAAATCTGTTTAAAGGGTTTCCACTCGGCTTAAAATGCCTGTACCTTACAGTCCCACAAAGAAATAGAACGAGTCCACAAAGTGCTGAACCAGTCGATAACCAAAAGCCAAGGGTCCACATTCCTTCATCCTCAAAATAGCTAAGGATTGTGTTGGAAAATAGGGAACCGAGGTTAAGCGCAAGATAAAAGTAGCTAAAAAACGCCACCTTTGAGTGTCCTTCTTTAATATTCTCTTCATCAAATTGATCGGCTCCAAAAGTTGCAATATTTGGTTGGTACCCTCCATATCCTAGAGCAACCATGTATATCGAGATATAAAACAAGCCTATTTCCCAGCTTGAGTGTGTACCACATGCAGTTGTACGATTGCCACATCCTTTAGGCGTGATTAAGAACATACTTGACGCCACTGAGATTCCTCCTAAGCCCTGTCATAACATGTTCATTAGTTAAACTTGAATGAGGGCAATGATGTATAATATAAAATATTTAATACTCTATAAGAAAAACTTACCAAGACAAAGATTGCTTGAAAGATAGCACAAGTTTTGTATCTACCCCAATAAGAGTCACTGAGAAAAGCACCAACGAGTGAGAAAATATAGACAGTCCCGGTCCATTTGCTAACATTGTTTGCAGCCTCTGCATTGCCTTGTTGTAGAACCCTTGTTAGATACAGCACGAGGTTCACTCCAACTCGAAAAAGGCCAAAGTGACTAGTCCTTGGTTCACTGTTAAACAAAAAGCGGAGCACGATAGAGTTAAACACATGATCATATTGATAAGTATGCAATTCAAACTACTCAGAAGGTATAACAAGTTACCATAAGGTAACAAAACTGTAGATTGTTTGTATCTCAGTTTTTATTTTTTACACGACCACGGATCATATATGATTAGTATGAGATTACCTATTTCCTTTGAGTACACGGTTGTTTGGATAGATTCCTACACTTACGACGGATTAGGAAACGTATCTTTTTTGTAATTACCCAAAAGGACAGTTACATAATCTCGCCGAAAATGAAATATAACTAAACATGATTACTTTGTGATGTTAATTCCTGTCTTTTCTCTTATTCTGTGGTCTATAAGCATACTTTCTGTTTATTAACAAACGTAATTAGCAGGCAAATCTCATATCTAATCTATTTTACGATAAAAAAACATGATTGTTTATAAGTGTCATTTTCGAATGTCCAAAATTATTGCACATCTAAATCGGATTCACGTAAGTTCAAACACACTTCCAATTATATACACAAAAAGGACGCACACACGTATGTCTATCATCAATCAATGCTTGTGGGCTATAACCCTTATGAAGAACACGACAACCGTGTTGTTTTCGTTATTAGCTGTGATCCTTCGTACAATCATATCGACTGATATCTCTATCTCAAAGGCATGTATGATAATTGTGCTTGTGTGGTGTATACTTGTCCAATAATCTAGGGGATTCATTATAGATTCATTATAACGAAGTGTATGTAGTACCATATAGGGAATTGTTGGTGCAATGTAACATCAATCCCTTTTGTACAATAAAAGAAGAATTAGGCATCGTTTTCAACTTGATAGTTTCATGTTTTTACTTGATGCGCGATGGTTTCATAGTTTCTCGTTATCTACACGAGACTTGAACCGGCCACAACTTTTTAACCTGACTGATTACTTACGTACCGACGTGCTAAATAAAATGAAACTACTACTAGTTTTTAACCTATTTGTTCACATTTGCTCTTGCTTCTAACAAAGCTAGAAATTCTTAATGAAATATTTTTTTTATGTACGGAGAACCACATGATATATAATAAGGCGGGGCGTTATGGTGTGAATATCCCACCCGTGAAGGCATGTTTGGCGAGTGAAGCCCATGATGGGGCGTACAACTTGGCACGCGAAGAGATGATTTTTGGGTTGGTTGGCTCAAGGACTTGTATAAAGCGCGTTATTTTTATGTGGTTAATTAGGTGGTGACCATTACGACCGAAAGGTTAAGGTAAAGTGTGTGTTGAAAAACTGATGTGACAGCTGAGGTGGAGGTGACCACCAACATACTTGATGTAAAAGCTAACACGTAGCACCAGGCGAGAGGTGACAAATATAATCTAGTTGACAGACAGTATAGCTAGTGTCATTGTATGTATAGTACGTTGTAGATAGATATCAATGAAACACATGACTATGATCAATCTATCTCTTATCGTTTGTTTCAGAATATATATATATAGAAATATATAAACATAAAAGGGATATATATAGCTAGTTTTTGATATCTATAATGAGAAGCTGTTTTGATAGTAATTTATGAAGTTCAGTTCAAAACAAGATTCAGCTAGCTTACGAGTGAAAAGACAGACAAAAAGACAAAGTAGCTAGCTGGTGCATGAAAGTTAGTGAGAGCTGAAAAATAGAGCATGTTTAAAAAAGGGTTGATATTGGGAGTCGATGAAAACCTCGTGAGTTGGAATGATGACCACACAAAGCATTGGCAACCATGCCACGTTGCCTAATCAGAGCACGTCATCCATCGCGTGTCGGGCACGTCTCATTTTTCCAACCTTTTCCAAAACTCATTTTTGCCCACTATCCCATCCATCCCATTTCTATAAGTTACCCTACTATGATTTACCCCCATCAAAAGTTAAAAGACAGTCGCAACTATAAACAGACTTGCGACTATTGCTCTCTCGCGAAAGCCCATATACTTAAACCATCATATGTATTGTTTGTCAATCTTAAGAAACATTGCGGTTAGCTGATTATGATAAGCACATCATGTTTAACAAAAAACCGTTAAAAAAGATACGTTGAACGACATGTTTTTTTGTAAAATCTTACGGCCATGTCTCTCTATGTGGGTGTGTATCATGTATTTAGCGTACTACGGCATGGTTTATAAAATATTCTTTAACGGAAATTTATATATCGAAAACTAGCAAAACGAATATAGAAAGACTGGCAAAAAATACATATAGACGACACGTCCTTGACAAGTCATATTTTTTTAGAAAAAAAATCCCCAACACTGCATGCATGTTGGGCAATTGTCTTGCAAAAATATCTTGCATGGTTATATTTTAAGTCTAATATTCTTATTGCAGATTCTGAATCTTTGGCTATCATGTGTATCACATAAAAATGAATACATGCACAGTTGCACACACTTATATTTTAAACAATGCCGTGTGCTAAGACAATTCCCAAAAAACTATAAGCTTTTTGTCTACAAAGCCCACAGTAAAACAGTGCCTAAACTGGCCATTAATGTGAATACTTGTCACTTATGTGTTACGTAGACTCATGCTCTCATTTACTATGATATAGAGTACTTTTTTTTATACTCGTATATACTAACTAGTTAAAACTAAAGTACTCAAATAGTTGTATCAAATATTCACTATATGTTTTAATCAGAGAAATAAGAAGGAAAAAGTTCTTACAACTTGATAAACCAAAGCAAGTTATTACTACTTATTACGTCATTTTCTATTTGATTAAAAAGAAAAAAAAAAAAAAAAAAAAAAAAGTTGTGTTTCTTTAATTAATTCAATTGTCGTAGTTTATGGACAGCTAGAAAACATACTAAAACTTTAATATAAGTGTCGTAGTTTATGGACAGAAAAAAAAGGTTGTGTTTCATTAATAATTTTTTTGAAAATAAATGCAGTTTACAAATAAAATTAATTAATTAAATATATCCACACACAGAGCTATCAAATTTTGGGATAGAATAAACCTGCACCATTCCAGACTTTCACATAAATGTTTTTACTATATATCACAGTATATTTACTTTAAACCATCCATAAAAGTTTATATCAAATAATTTCTTTATACTCAATATAATATGACTACAGAATGACATGTAATTAATTATACGTGTTCTTATAGGTGACGAATTATATACTTGTACACGTCTTTAAAGTTACATGGATACAATACAAGATGACATGTTTCAAGGTTAAAAAATAAAAATCAATTTTTTATCTATATTGTTATGTTATTGCTACGTGGTATAGAGTTTAGATAATACGAAATTGAAGCATGTATATTATACATGCATTGCATATATATCTATACACATGGATAAACAACATGCCTTATCTAATGTATGGTTAAAAAAATGAAATGAAATGATATATACGTTTGAAGATAAGTGAGTTATGATATCATATTTTTTTTAACTAAAATATTTTTTGTTTTCTAGCAAAACATAAATAAATAAAAATAAAAATAGAAAGTGTGTTACTGCATACCGAGAATGATAGTTCCAGCTGTCCATCGACCAGTTTTTTCCTTAAGAGCTGGTCTGCCATGGTAATCAACTGTTCCATCCATGGTGCTTGTCCCTTGTTCTTCTTCATTCATACACTTCACCTGCCATTTGTTTATTTTCGTATGATCAGATTAAGCAGCATATAATACATGTACAACTGTTTATAACATAATATACTGTGTATGTATGAACATATATGTTTGGAAATGTGTCCTAGAATCATCATGTGACATGTTTATTAAAATTACGATCAGTTTTAATTTTGAGTTACTTGAACCGAATGAACGTGTCATTATCTTATGACACTTGATGCATGGATGTAAAAAGACCATCAAGGCATCGATCAAATCATTTAGCTTTTCATAGTGTATATAAATAGTAGAGTTTTAGATGGTAATATTAGCTTTTCATGTATGATTATGCCATATATTCGACGCGATTTCGCCCCTTAGAACTTACAAAATGTTGTACCACAAAACAAATTTGGAACAATGACACGCAAAAACAAGTTTACCAAATGACCAAAGTAATAAAAAAGCTTGAAATGTAGCGAATGAAATAGTACTACTAGTAGCTAAAGAGATGAACCACCTTCTTAGATATGCTGAAAGACTCCATAGATTTGTTGATGAAGTTATCAAAGATGATATAGTAAATGAGTTGAGAGAAAGATTTTGTTATGAGACAAATTGTTGAAGAGGCTTCTTTGAGAGATGGACAAAATAGGAGTGGAATACGAAGGTGGTTTTATAGACATTCTCTAGATACATTCGACGGTCGAGATCAACCCGATCAAAACTTTAATGAATTTTATCAACCACATGTATACTTCTATTAGAAAAAGTAAAACAATTTCTATTTTTAGTATTTCTTATATTATTTATGATTATCATTTCGGACGGTGTTGCCAGCAAGACTAAATTATCGACTCAAGCTAACGTCTTGAACAAAAAACTTATGTTTTCGAACAGAGACGGGACTAGGATTTTCGAAAAGATATTGCACAGATATTTTGAAAGGTCTTGCAAAAAATTTGCCTAATGCAAATTTTTTTTGGTAAAAAAGGATCACCCTGGTAAATATATTATTTCAAAAAACGTTTAAATACAACGGATGAAAGTGAGTCTCTCATTTCGGCCCGTTATATAGGTATTAAACAAACACCAAATGTGCAACAAGTCAACAACCAAAATCACTACATAAGAAAGACATGTCAATCTAATGACCTGAGCAAGTCAACCAAAATCACAACAAGTCAACAAGAAGTCATCATACATGTCACAAAAAGTATCCAATTGCCTTGGTATCCTGAGCTGAGCATCATAATCATCATTAAAATAATATCCAAGCTCATGATAGCCACCAGACGATGCAAGAAACTTTGCGATATCATTATCCGACACAAGTACATCGTCCTCATCATTGTCACTAACAACTACTTCACCCATTTTAGAGTATGGGTTGCCCATCTTTTTCGAAGACGTACACGGAGAAGAAGAAGAACTAGGCTTAGTAGCCGCAACCTGCACCTTTTTAAGAGGCTTACCATCATCATCCACAAGAGTAGCTTTTTCATCAATAATAAGCTTTTCAAGCTTCCAAATTTTCGTCCCCGTACTTGCCTCCTTACTAGCATTCGGCTTCTTCGAGACAGGAACATGCTTCTACTTAGGATTGAAAGGGTGAAATTTAGGCCCTTTACCTACATCAATACCACAAGATGACTTTTTCTGAGGCACAAGATGGCTTGTTTGTTTAGCTAAACTAAAGTTACATTATAAAAAACATAAAAGTTTTGTAAAATTAAACTCGACACAAACTTTAATAATAAAAAACAATAGTCTGAAAATATGAAATATCGGTTATATCTTGTAAGTTTTTTTCAATATGATAAAGATGCATCTAAATTAAGGGTTTAATCGGTAGTTTACATTCAGATTTTACCTAGAATTTGTTGATTTTCGCAATCTCATATATATTTTTTATAAAGGGTTTTCACCCGGTAAATATATTACTCAAAAAAATAGTTAAGTACATCAAATGTAAATGAATCTCACACATCAGCTCGTTACATAGGCGATAAAGCATACATAACAAGATATAACTACCCAAATTAAAGGAAAAACCCCACTAGACACTAGCTTATATATGACTCATAAAGACACCAAACATAAACTGTCTTCTAATACGACCATGAAGGTTAAAATCCATCGCATTATAAAATGCCAATTGTTCTTTTGTTAAACCTTGAAGATCGTAAGTTTCATAGATGTCATAATCTTCGTCATTATATAAACTTGCATCATTTGCATCGCCACTAGCCATGAATTGAGTAGTCTCATCAAAAACTACATCAGCATCACTATCAGTCCTTTTCCACATCCATAACGGTATTACTAACATTTCCAGCAATTGAAGTACCCTCATTCTCGAGAATCTTGTCATTTTCCTTCACGCGCTCAAATTCTTGAGGTAACGAGGTTTATAAAATAGACATATAGAAGTTGTTACCAAAGGAGTTGGCATTTATTATGAATTAAACAGAAAACGATAACGGTTTCTTGGTAAGAAACAGACGTGTATACTAAGGAACAAAAACGACTTTATAAAAGCTCGGGTTTCTGTTAATAAAAAGAATAACTTTTCGTAAAAAAGACGACGCATGTTCAACAAACAGGAGCCTAAGATATAACTACCATTTCCACTTTTATATCTACTTCAGGAAAACCCTACTTCATATACACCACCACCGCTACTTCTTTGAACATAGATACACACTTATTTACTTGTTTTTCTTTGATCATTAGCACAAAATCTTCATATATTTTATTGGCAAGGATTACAAAAGTGGGAATATTAAAGCTGTTACGAGTAGTATTTATCATGAATTAAAATAGATAACGCTAACGGTTTATTGGTAAGAAGCCAATATACTACGGAACAAAAACGACTTTATAAAAATCTGGGTTTCTATTAAGGAAAATAATATTTTATTTTTATATAAAAATGGCGGATATTCAACAAACAGGACCCTGAGATATACTTACCATTTCCACTCTTATATCTACTTCACGAAAACCATAACGTGTATACACCAGCACCACTCTTTCTTTGAAAACACACACACACACACTTAGTTACTTTCTTTTCTCTGATCATTAGTACAAAATCTTCGTACATATTGCTAGCAAGAATTATATAATTGTGCATATAAAAGTTGTTACCAAAGGAGTTGGTATTTATTGTGAACTGAAACAGATAACGATAACGGTTTCTTGGTAAGAAACCAACATGTATACTAAGTAACCAAAACAATTTTATAAAAAATAAGGTGTTTATTAAGAAAATTGATAACTTTTTATATATAAAAAAAAGGACATCGCATGTTTAGTAAATAGGAGCCTTATATATGATTATCATTTGTCCTCTTGCATACACTTCGCGAAAATTGTACCAGGTATACACCACCATTGCTCTTTCTTTGAACACAAACACACCTAATAAGCACCACCGCCAAGGTCGTCCACCACCGACATGCCCATAACAAGGTAACACAATATATACTGTGTAATTACTTTCCGTGGCTTAGCAGTTTGAAACTTTTGCTATCCTCTTCTTTAAACACAAAACAATGTGAAACAAGTAACAAAACCTCACAAATTTCTTTCTACAATGCTAAACAATGATACAACTATCTCACTAGCTGATTTTCTTCTAGATATTTAAAGGGAAGTTCACGAAATAAGTTTCAATTTAATATATATGAATTGTTACTCTATCAAGTTGTTATATTCCACTAAAACCGTGATGATGTTTTGGGTACTTCCTCTCATACTTTAATGATGTTTTAACCATGCCCGATCGAGTCTTCTTGATCGAAAACCAAAAACAATTCTTTGATGCGGTGGTTAACACAACCATATGGGCTCTATGGAATCAGCAGAACTAAGTCCCCTTCAACCTTAAAATCCTGCAAAAGGAATTAATCAATAATAATATAAATTTGTTGTCGTTTACTCAAATCTCTAATAAAAGTAGTAACGTATCTTTTGATTAGATAGAGAAGTTCAACAATCTTTGTATCATTCTTTCCCTATCTTTGTAAATCTCTTATTCTAGCTTCTTGCTAGGTTAATAAAGAGATAATCATTTCTAAATGCATAAAACTAGCCACTTTATTCTTTTTTATACATTTATTTTTCTTATTTCGCATAGAACTTTTAATAATGTTTTTTTTGTGTGTGTATCATTATGGTTATATTATGACGTGACACAACTTAATCACCATCTATCCGTTATTAATAGTCATAATATATCCGTAACGACACACATAAAACACATCATCAAAAGTCTATATGTAAAATAGGTAAAAGTAAAGTTGGATACACAAAAATTATAGTATCTAGTTGGATAAATTTACGAATGCGCATCCTTTTAATATACTTGTCGTTCAAGAAAAAAAAAGTTTTATATTCCACACTTAGAGTCTTACACTTAAATCACATTCAATTAAATTTCAATGACGTTTATTTGTAACTAAACAAGATTAATTAACTAAACTTCTCATTTAAAAATTGTGTATAAAAGGTTGTTCTTGATACATTTTGACTAATATTTTTAATTAAGAGCGGCTTAAGTTATTTATTCCACCTTAAAATTATGGTTTATAAATACACTAGTTTGTTGGATTCCGTGCGCGAGGTTTCACTTTAAGGAATTTTAGAAAAATTGTTAGTTTGTGTATTTTTATTTTATTTATTATTTTTAGATTGCAACTATAAGGATTAAGAAAATTTTAAGCATTATATCATATTTGTTATGTTTCTTTATATCAATTGATCATGTGAAATATATCATACAAGAAAATACATCAAACACACAAAATTATGCAATCATAAGACTTAAAATATAACTTAACTCTCTAGCCTTGTACATGTATTACTAAACACATAGATTAACCTCATAATTAACAAAGCGAAACTAATTTTCAAGCTTAATTAGCTATGTGTGTGTATTTAGATGTACAAATATAGATATTCCATCCTCGTAGCAAACCTCCACTTAATCAACCTGAATTACAATGTTGTAAGTAGCTCCGCACTTGATATTTAACTCTTGATGTCTAGTTTTAAGTAAAATAACATGTGATTTATCATGTAAGTTTCACATGTGATTTATCATGTAAGTTTCATAACGATAAAAAATATAAAAAAAATAAAGAATGTGAAAAGTGTCACAAAAAAATTGTCAAATCATATCAAAATGCCTCTCTATTGAAAGACAATTAAATTCTCATTGCGATGATATACATTTTTTCACTCAACGATTAACGGCTTTTGAGATATTACATTTTTTAAATAAATGGGTTGGGAATGGGTTTATCATTATATGATGATAGTTTTCTGGATTTTAAAGTCAGTCACTACATTTTAAAAAATAACTTTCTTTATTTTAAGGTTACCTTTTTTTTTACAAACTTCAACACCTTGATTTCTGTAGTCATTTTCATAGAAAATCATATTTCTTAAGGTTTGACCAAATTGTAATTCAAATTTTGACTTCTTATTAGTTAATAAGAAAGCTCGATTTGAAATCTAGCTATCCTGTTAATCAAAACATGTTTTTTTTCAGTTAAGTTTTGAAATGATCATTTTCATATACAGTATTAAAGATGAGTAATGCTCTTTACGAGTCAATTAGTTTAGGCATAACATGTATACTCACAATTAAACTTATATATGGTTGAGGGTAAACTTATTTATGGAACGTAAAATGCTTGAGGGTAAGATTGTGTTAGTGGGAGATGACGAGGTACCTTTAAAACCAGTGAATGCCAATAGTCAAGCTAATGTAGATCCTTTTCCAAGCTTGTCTGAATCGTTTGGTTCCCTAATTTCGTCTACTAAAGTGGATATTGCTGGTGATAAATCAAATGGTACGGGGCCTGGGTCATATGCTAATTGTCTTAATGGTGATCCGAGTAAGAAAGTATCTAATTTTCGTACATTAATCGCCCCGACTGGTAATGGAGTTGATGTTGCATTTTCTAAAGAATCTGTCCTATAGGTTAAGGAGCATTTCACGAACATTGTTTATGGATTCTTTTTGGGTAACTCGAAAGGTATTTTCTTCCTCAAATTTAATTCTAATACTGGTATGAAATCAATGCTTAAGAATGGTCCATGGATGATACGTAATGTTCTATTGATTTTTCGCAAGTGGTCTCCTTTGGTGAATGTGTGACAACCGTCAATTTTCGAGTTAGTCAACTTTGTTATTCGACCGAACCTTTGATAAACTAGTATCTTATGTGTATTGTGCTTGTGTGTTTTGGGTGGTTCACGTGGTTCATTTCATGGATGATCTATAATATAGCTACCATATATGTCTAAATGATATTATGTGTTATATATATTCTTTAGTACGCACGTTTATTGAAACGTTGACGTCATTTCACTTAAGTGCATCTTAGGGATTTTTCGACAATTATCAAATTCACGGTATTGGTTTAAGCTCATTTAACGAATCTATAAACTTTATAAATAATATTTAGTTATGATGACAACAATGATATCCAAGTAGATACAATGTATCTAGTAAATGTAATAAACTTTGGGTCATGGGTCATGGGTTATGGGTCATGGGTTATGGGTCATGAGTCCTAGACTTTGGACCATGGGTATCCAAGTAGATACAATGTATCTAGTAGATGTAATGCATCTAGTCCATGGGTTATGGGTTAGCTCCATTGGTCATGGATAATACCCATTATGACTTATGCATGATGTCATGCAATGGGTTATGTGTTATGCTCCATGGGTATGGGTTATGAACTTTGGGTTTTACCCAACTATATTAAATGTATTTAGGTTTCCTCTTGGTACGTTAGGTTTTGTAATAATTGTAATATTATTTCTATATCTGTTCTTGTCGTGGTCATTATGATTGGTGGTTAATTGTAAAGCTTCATGGATTCAAAAACCCTAGATTCGTTTAGGGGTTATATTTAGTTATTTTGGTTTTCTAGTTGTTGTTCGTAGTTTACATTGGTGTACCGGTAGTATTATCGTGATTAGCTTATGCAATGGGTAGGGGTTTAAGGGCTTCGAAAGTAATGGGTAATGACTTAGCTTCTAAGATCCGTGATTAAGAAAGTTTAAAGTTAGAAGGAAAACTTGTGTTGTTTGGAGATTATGGGAAACCATTAAAACCTATCGTTGAACAGGTCCCAATTCCAAGTAGGGGTGTTATCGGGTCGGGTTGTCGGTTATCGGGTTTATCGGGTCGGGTTGATTCGGGTTTGGTGTCTCAAATTTGACCCCAACCCGACCCTATAATATCGGGTTATCGAGTTTCGGGTCCAAACGGGTCGGGTTGAATCGGGTTGGGTTGTCGGGTTGTTATCGGGTTGTGTACCGTGACCTTTTTTTACGAGTTTTTGGTTGTCTACCGTTTTTTTTAACCTCCGCCGTTGTTTCTTCCAAACTTTCTGTTGAACTTGAAGACATCTAGCAAGTAGCAAATAGCAAAAATGATTAGCATACCTAACAAAGCTTATGATAGTAAAAAGAAGTTTCAACATCTAACAATAATCTAAAATATTTCAACTTATTTAGTACCATTGCTGTTAC
Source organism: Chrysanthemum lavandulifolium (assembly GCA_022545495.1). NCBI lineage: Eukaryota > Viridiplantae > Streptophyta > Magnoliopsida > Asterales > Asteraceae > Chrysanthemum > Chrysanthemum lavandulifolium. The sequence goes on from CM040246.1 coordinate 19,320,529, forward strand.
TACTTTTAACATCTAACAACACTCAAATAATAATAAACATAAAATGATATAATGACTAACAAACAACTATGCAAACCAACAATTGATGAAACATGCAAATATGATATAATGACTAGTACCTCAAAACTAATATAAATATTTATAAACCTTAAACAAACAAAGTTATAAATTAAATATGCAAATGAGGCTATGCAAGTGAAACTAATATAAATATTTATAAACCTTAAACAAACAAAGTTATAAATTATGTGATGGCTATTAAAATTAAAGAAATTACCTTTATGTATGATGTGGTATCAAAGATGATGTATTGAAAAATAAGAATGAAAAGTTTGATCAGTGATTCAACAATGGTGTATTGAAAAATGAGGATAGAATACGTAGCGTCAATTGATCATCTCAATAAAAAGTTGTTGTAATTTTTTTATGTTATTTATTTTTTGGTTAACGAGTTACATATCACATACATATTGGGCTAAAAGTGAAGATAGATCAGGTTGGGTGTTAAGTCTTACTAGGCTTAAAATGAAAATAAAAACAAATAAGGCTTATACATTTATCGGGTTATCGGGTTGAACCCGAACCCGATAAAGTATAAAAATATAACCTAACCCGACCCTATAAGGCTATCGGGTTGGTCGGGTTGACTCGATAGACCGATAAGCAAAGTTGGACCCGAATCAACCCGACCCTATAAGGCTTTATCGGGTTCGGGTCGGGTTCGGGTCGGGTCGGGTCAACCCATTTGACACCCCTAATTCCAAGTGGGTGTACTAATGAGGGTGATGTGGGTACTAACACTCTAGGTGCGAGTGCGTTGAAACACACTTAACGATTGGGGATCTCTTATGGACAAAGACGACCTTGGGGCTGGAAAAAATATGTTTGAGACTAGAACACCTCGAGTGGTTGTATTTGAGGATGACAAAGTGGTAAAAAGGGTGGAAGAGCAAGTTCAATCCACCCCGATATCATTTGCTAATTTGGTTGCGGCTGTGACTACTACTCGAAAAGTGAATTCTATACCTCTTGAGACTGGCAACCCGTCAAATGATAAGGCCGAGGTCCAAATTCCCATATCTTCTGCTTTGGAAGTTAGTTCGAGGTTTGATAACAGATTCTTCAGGTACTTTATTGGCAAAAGAGTTGCATCCCCGGGTGTCGAGAACTATGTTAGAAATGCATAGAAGAAATTTGGTATTGTGCGTGCCATTATGAATTCTAAGGACTTGTTCTTCTTTATGTTTTGATCAGCGGATTCAATGAAAGGAGTTTTAGAAAATGAACCTTGGTTTACATACGCTTCATTCATATTATTTGGAAGAAGTGGACTTCGAATGCTAGCTTATTGAAAGAAGATTTGTGCTCTATGCCAGTCTCGGTTAAGATCCATGATATTCCTATTGCTGCTTTTATGAAAGATGGATTGAGTGTTATGCCTACTAGACTAGGTACTGCTATTATGCTTGATTCATACATTAGCTCTATGTGTATGCAATCATGGGGACGGTTCAATTACGCGAATGCTTTGATTGATATTAAGGTTGATCGGGGCTTAAAGGAGACCATGGTTATTGCTACCTAGTTTGGAGGGTAATGGGTATATTTTACATTTAATTAGAGTAGAATACGAGTGGAAATCGCCTAGGTGTGAAAGTTGTATGTTATTGGACATGATGACACCATATGTCCTAAACGCGTTATTATTGATTTGAAGAAACAAAGTATTAAGTCTAATGACGGTTTTCAGTAAGCTCCTAGGGAGACATTTCGTGGCGTTAATACAGGTTCCATATTCCAATTCACTAAAACAACTAGGGCTGAGCGTCGGTCCAAAACCGAACCGATCCGAACCGACAAAATCGAAAACCGAAAACCATAAAAAACCTAAACCGAAACCGAACCGAATATGGTCGGTTCGGTTCGGTTTAGTGTCGGGTCCGTCGGTTCGGTCCGGTTTACGTGTGTTTGTGCATGTTTTTGTCGGTTTTGGGTCGGACCAAACCGAACCGAAGGGTTGTCGGGTCGGTTCGGTTTTTGTCGGTTCGGTCGGTTTGTCGGTCCGGTTCGGTTTTGAACCTTCCATGCTCAACCCTAAAAACAACTAAACAATTCAGTTTCTGAAGTTACTAGGGATAAGATAGTTATATTGAATCCATTTGAGGCTCTAAATTCGGCTACTAATGATGAAGTGGTAGAAGTTAATGGGGGTAATCCGAAAAAGGGAGGTTATGAGGATACCATTACTCCGAATGTAGATTAAAGGGCTTAACGACTAGTTACTAATGTAAATAAGGATGGTAAGTCGTTTGCAAGGACTGTAGAAGATAGTAGGAGTGGCATAGAGGATGTGTATGATGAAACTGCAAACTTTATGGCTTCGAAACATCCGAAAGGTGGTATTGGAAATGGGAACAATGGAGGAGGTGGAAATGAGAATACGAGCTTATATGAATGTTGAAAGGAGAGTTATGATTAAGACCCATATGATGATTATGAGTGTAAAGACTTAACCGAAGACGAACTTGAATTCTGTGATGCATTTGATATAAGTCTTTCTGGTAAATGTAGACGTTAGATTATATTTGGTCTCGAGTCAAATGCATTCTAGTGGGTCGTCGTTTATTTTCTTTTTATAGAAATAGTAGTGTGTGGTTATGTTAGCTTATCGTTTATGTAACGCGCTGAGATGTGAAATTCACATGCATCTTATGTACGTGTTTTGGAGTAATATATTCACCATGTGTAAAAATCTTTAAAAAAAAGGAAGCCTTATTTATGGTTAAACATTTTAATGTATAAAAATAGTCAATTTTACTTAGAAGTCAATTTGCTTTCTAAAAAAAAGACACTCTTTTAGTAACAAATAAATAATCAGCTTAAACAAGTAAAAGTAAGATTTAAAGTTATGAAAGAAAATTTCATCATCTCAACATAATTTTGAAAAAGATCTACAACAAAAGTTAAAATAAAAATAAATTTTAAATAATTAAATTTGGGTAATCATCAAATAGCGACTAGTATTTTGTTTTTTAATAGAGCAATTTGTTATGTTGTTTTCAATTGTGGTCGCACTTTCAAAAAATACCTAAATAAATGGGGCCCTTTTTCACAAATGACTTGCTTTTTGGCCCTCTAATTCTGGTGCTTTTTCTTATTGGTGATGCAATCCTTTTTATCGTTTGCTTCTCATGCTTTATTATTGAAAAAGAAGCTAGCTAGCATCGTCTGTTTGTAACTGTCAAGAGTTATCAATAGTACTATGAAATACACATTTTAGAGTAAATTAATAATACAAAATAAATAAATAAAGATCGATACATTTAACTAAGTGCTTTTAAAGAACAATATCTATGTACTTCAAGTAAGAACTACGTAAATGAGACGACTATGTATGATCGGATCAACAGTTATCATTGCACGATACATGCATGTCTTAACGACGTGTATCGTTAATTGTTTATATCTTCATTGATGATTTTGAAAAACATATATATAGTGTATATAATCTCACAAGTAGTTGGCTGATGGCTGGTTGCAAATGATGCAATTAAAATAAATATATTGTCTTTAATTTGAAGATTTATTGTATATACTTTGATAGTATCTAATATGGAGGTTATTAGGTTCACCAGTATTGGTTTATCAACAAGACATCGTTTATAAATCATATATAACAACATTGGGAATAAATAATGAAAATATAATGTGAATGACATATATATTATCATGGAAGCTACTTATCTAAAAATGGAACGAGTTACAATGAAGATAAAGATCGACCAAAGTTAAAAAAGAAGTCAACGTCGACATATTACTATTCTTGTATATCACATGTTTATAAATAGATATTGTATTTTAAAGTCTTTGATATTATAAGCGAACATGTTCACGTTTTCGTGGTTATAAGTTTAATTTCAAGTAAACAACAAACCGACTCACTCATCCACGTTTTTAAAGACCATGTGATATGACGATTTTCTATGCTTTTTGAGCTATGTTTAGCAAATCTATATTTAGAATTAAGGAACAAAAAAAAAAACTTTGCTCTCGTAAAATAATTAAAGGCAAATAATTGAAAAAAGTATCATATTTGCCATAATTTACTTTTGTGGGTGCTTTTCTTTCAAATTCATCATTTTTTGGGGTATTTTGCTAAATTTTTGGACATTTTGTCCTCTTACCTATTGTAATTTTTTTTTCTCGAAAGCGAAAATGTACATAAGACCCTAAAAAGGATGAATTTGAAAAAAAAATATCTAAAAAGAAAAAATTTGTTCATTCTTCAAAAAAATACAAGATGATCTTTTTTCAATCATTTGCCGATAATTAAATGAGATTATATATTAAAACTTATTGTCATTTAGAACATGCTATTTGTACACGAACAACGGAATAAGTTCCAAACAAAACGAAATATTCCAAGTAGGGTATACATATAGGAATGAAGTGATCTGGTTTTCTTTCTTTTTTTTTTTTTATATCTCTAACTGATCAAAGGAGTAAACATGGTAAAATAACGAAAATGAATCAAATTTTTAGGACGGGACAAAATGTCTAAAGTGTACATGTACTGTGTGCGCAAGGCGTATTGTCAATCTCGTTAGCCATGTATCATAATCACAATGTAGCTAGAACTCTTGAGGACGAGAAATGGGTCATGATCGCACAAAATTTAACCTCATTGCTTGTGTCATGAGGATTTTGTAACCCTAAGTTAAGTAATCACAATTATAGAATTATATTCAGAAACATAAACGGCATGATCTCACTAAGACCACAAACTATCCAGATGTGATGCAAATATCTAAAATCGTAGTGCTAGTTAGAAGAATCAAAATGGAAGAAAGTTAAGTACGGGTATTGTATAATACTACTTTAAAATGCGATAAAGTTTTAGATTGTAACGATCGAGCTTTTGAACTTTTTCGCATGCTTCCGCTTTAGTTGTTAACCTAAACTAATTGGCACATAAGGCATCAATACTAGTGACTTTGCCACTATGCCAAACCCTAGCTAGAGGTTGCATCTCAGAATAGTGAAAGGTTCATTGCTGACATGGCTTTTTAGCTCTAATAAGTTTGCAAATCACTGAAATCTTGTTTAGTTAATATAAACTTGGTCCAATGATGGTTAAATAGATAGCAGTTTGGGGTACGCAGTGTAAGGGCGAGCTGAGGACCGGTTTTCAAATCCAAGCCTTGTACGTGTCGATCAATACCTTGTATGTGATTTACACAATTTTAATACTCTATCCTGCATGATCTTGAGACCAGTAAGTGAGATCCCCGGTGGGTTGCCCTTGATATTATTCTTGACTCGATTGCTTTCTATACTCTAATGAGATAAGAAAGATTAGATTCGTGTTTAATCAAGTTTTCTATCGATCTTAAGTCTTTAGTCTTTACGCGCGCCAAGTTTGCTTTTATCAGGAAATAGGTAAACACATCCATAAATCCAACATATCTGCTTTTGTACTAATATATATGGCAATGACACTTTCTATTTAAGCCATCTTACCATATAAAAAATATGATTTACCTAATTTGATATCCTACTTTTTAACAAAAGGCAAAGTTAAGTTATTATAAAAGATTACAACTGGTGAGCATGAAAATGGTACCAATAGTAGACAATGTAAAAGCAGATTTAAGGAAACGCAACGACGCAACTATTCCTATTCACACATGGTGTCTCTTTTGCTAGTGCTATGACAACATCATCAAGACAATGTTGCACATTTAATAAGTCATATATTCTTTCAGTCAGATAATCATGTATATATGTATATATGTACGGTATCATATTGTTATTTTTTAAACCATGGTCTCCGATCTGTAATTTGACCGACTAATATAATCCACGTGTTTAGGTCAGTCCACCGTCATGCAGACTCAGACTGGGTAAAACCTCCCCTAGCTAGGGTTTCTTCGTTTATCATTCTCGATATATGTTTCAGATAGTTCTCTTTCGTCTAGCTAGCCAACACTTAGACCCGTATTGTAATGTATGTGTTTCAGCTAAAGAAACTACTAAAACGTACGTCTCGGAGGATAACTCATTGAGCCATAATGGCATACCGATGGCAAGGCGTGAACCATTACTTTTAGGTTATAATAATAAAAACAAACAAAAACTCGATCATGCGAGCATATCTTGTATCAAAACTAGATAGAGTATTCTCTACACACACTAATTCTTTTTCTAAAAGAGGTACATATTATTTTATGATAAACAAGATTTTCTCTTTCACTTTGATGCCCGATACTATATTTAAAGACCAAGATCGATCTTAGAGCCGAACTAAAATCGTCCTAGTTAGCGTGCACATAGCACTAGATCGAACACGTTGGTTCTAGGCCAACCCAAGTTTATCACTTTCTAACAATATTTAACCAAACAATGACTATGAATTGCACTTATCTACAGATTTCTTTTTATCAGGAGCCATATTAGATTAAGTCTTTAACAAAAATGCATGATTTCATAATCTATACGTGCACTTATAAAGCTACAATAGATTCTCCCATCAAATTAAAATTGCAACAATTTAAACATCATCTTGCAATCTCCATATGGTTCCTTATTGAGTAAAAGGTGGCATATATAATACATCTCGTTTTATATACTCCGTAATTACTGTACTTACCAACGACTTACAGTCAGTCACACATTATTTAGAGTATGTTAAAAGTTATACTACATTATTGTTATAAGGGTTTAGGTCACAAAATAATAAGGAACTTTTTTAAAAGTTTCGTTTTGGTACGTTTAAAATATCATTAAATACTAGTACAATGAAGTTTTATACAGTGTTTCAACATGTACATTTTAAATCGCTAAAAATAGTGACGCGTGTGAGTTTTTCTGATACCACAACACATCAAAATGTGAATATTGGAACACTTTATGAGAGTTTGTTACATTTAGCGATACTTTGTATAGTTCACATACCCGAAACTTTGCAAGACGGGACTTTGCAAAAGTCCCTATACTTTTTATTTTATGACCTAAACCCTTATTATAATTTAATGGCCAAATGAGAATATGTGAAGTCATTGGATTGTCTTCCATTAGCAACACTAGTCAAATAATGTTAATTTTAAACTAGAAATGGCCCATTGTTAACAGTCAGATACCACCATTTTCTGTCACCTCCATAAACATCAATGTCAACATTAGGCCAATTACTATAACCATTTTTTTGAATATCATTGGTGGGTACCTGATTAAATTAGGTCATGGTTTTTAGAAGTTGCTGAGAACTATTTTTGTCGCCTACGGAGTATAAAGAAACTGCTTATCAAAATCGTTGATATGTTCATGTGAATAGAGAGTTGTGAAAAGCGCTCAATTTAATTAACGGACTATTCGTCATTGTGCTTTTCCTTTACTAGCGTGACGCCAGTATCCCGGGAATTCCTAAAGGGTTGTCGGGAGTTGGAAAGAACGTACGTAAAACAGATGTAAGTGTATTGAGTTTAAACTACATTTTTTCCGTTTTTTGCAGTTGAAGTATTGGTGACGAAAGATCTCACTACAAGAAAAAGGAGAACTGGCTACAAAGGAAATCCCTACGACACCATGTCGTAGGGAAAATACACTAAACGACAAAAAAAAGGTGTTGAACGAGACTCAAATGCGTTGAATTTTATTGGTAATAAAATGCCGACGACATGTCGTAGGCATTTTAATGGTCGTAGGGAAAAAAAGAAGCTAATTTCAATTTTTTAATTATGCCTACGACATGTCGTATGTATAATATAAGCATACATTGTTGGGTTTTATTTATACCGACGTCATGTCGTCGGTATAATTACAGAAACATTCTTTTGTGCTAAGTGAATGCTCGGCGTATACGTAGGTATAATAAAGGATAAGGATTAACTAATTAATCAAAATGATTAATTATCTTTATTATCCCTACGACGTATCGTGAAATATATAACCGAAATTACAAAACCATTGACCAAAAGAGTGTGGTCCCACCTTGTCGTGGGGAATGTCGTCGGCACAATGATCGCCGACGGGCATTCTCGACAAGTGAATCTCTGACGATACGTCAGATGGATTTTATTATCCCTACGACACGTCGTGGGACTAAAAAAACGTCCACTAGAAAAGTGTTGTTTGGTCTAGTGTCTCATCTACGAGTCTACGTTTAAATGGTGTTTATACCTATCGTATTTTCTTGTAATTGTTACTGTTCATCAATCAAATATCTCATTTCTCTTTTTAGAAATATTTTGATTAATAATAATAATGACAAAGTAATTTTCATAGATCTAAAGCATATCCTACCACCATAAAATGGCCAAGATAAGGGTACATAATGGACATATGTTTTGTTGCTATAATTGAGGTTTATTATTGGGACTACAGTTTTCTTATATTAAATTAGAAAGCATACACAATTCTAAAGTGCCCTGGAACCCTAAAATGGCTGAGATAAGAGTAAGCCGAAAGCATCCAAAAAAACAACCCTAAAATTAAAACTAGTTTAATACTAATCTTTATTTAATGCTACTATAAAAAATCTCTTTTTTATTAGAAGTAAATATTCTGAGAAAAATCGTAATATTAATGCTTGAAAACAATTAGCTTCATAATAATTTGATTGCCCTATTAAAAATATTTTAAATTTATTCATTGGTTTTTTTTTTTCTTAGCAAGATGCTAGAGAAAAAAGGATTACAACATGCTTTTACAAGTAATTTTTGGATCATAGATCAAATCTATCAAATTTGAGTTGAAGTGCCTATTTCCATGAAGAATATATGTGTAAGAGAGGATTTTTATCTCTTCACGAAGTGTATTTTTCGTAGGCTTTTTTGAGTCAAAACATAACCGGTTATGATATTTTTCAAATGATCCAACACGTAGTTTGAACAACCGCGTCAAAACAAGATTTTCCCAATGCAGTTAAAGGCATCGAGTCACCCCAAGTAATTAAATTATTAAAATCTTTTGGCTAATTATCCAAGCCCCACCAACTTTTAACCATGCACCACAAGTCTTTAGCGATCGAGCAATCAACGAAAAGGTGTTTTGAGTCCTCAATATCTTGATCACAAACTTGACAACGAACAGAATCGATGTCGATACCCCGATGATCAAGGTTAAATCGTGACCACAAGAGTTAGGATCAAATGAGAAATAAATGTAAATTGAGAAGAATGAGAAAACCACAACTACACATTTCAAGATGCACCTTAAAAAACGATCGTATTTCTCATTAATTTCTCCCTTCTTATTTAAATTGCGTGGCTAAAACTCCTTCTCATCTTTCTCATTTTGTTTTTTGTTTTCACTTGATCCCTTCCCTTATTTCACACACGTGAAGTTATTTTTGTCTACATAGTCGGGCAACACACAAGAATGACTAGTAAATTAATAATATACTCCGTAATATAATTGTTTTTTTATTCTTTTGAGTCGAGAGTTATACCAAAAGTACCATAACAACCCGACAAAATATTAAAAATCTAATCGGTAGAAGTATCGCGATAACAAAAAGAAAAAAGAATAAAACACATTATCGGTCACTACATACATGATTATGATATTTAGGATTGGTTAATGGTGTCATCCACCATTAGCATACATAACTTTGAACTATTAAGCATCAATTATTTTACTTGAGATGAAAAACCATATTAAAAGATGTAAATTTTTATCTTTTCACAGTAAAAAATCATAAATAATACATAAATAATACACAAGAAGCAGAATATACAAACTCAAACCGAATAGGGTTTCTAGTTTCTACTTTTCCTCTAGCTTCTTGCTAGATGGTTTAACAAGAATCCACCGTTCAGAAGAAAATATATACGAACTCAAACTTTATAGGTTTTTCCAACAACTGCGAATATCACATAATTTCTAGCCCTAGCTAAAATAAACTAATTATATTTCTCTTAGAATATTTTTGTTGAATTATATCCGCAAACATCCTTTTCAAGGGTATATCTTTGAATCTTGATAAGTTACAAGTGTGTCCAATAGGGACTTGTACCGCACTTGATCGATTTATAATTAATTTAATGATGTTTGGTTTTCAAATGTGGTTTAGGATGCAGATTTTTGGCCTAGTAAATATACATGGTGGCAAATCTTTTATATGGTTTGCTTAGGTGGCTACAGAAGAAGATGGATAAAATTGTTGGTATTGAGTTTGATAGAATGAGACATCTTATCATAAGTTAGGTCATGGTTTCTCTCCATGTGTCTCGTCGTCTTTCATTAAACAACACAAAACACGAATGAATTTCTCTCTCGATCAACAGTGGAGCAAATCATTTGGTCTTCTTTAAGAGAAACAAATTACTTCATTGGCTTGATCGCCTTTATCAAATCAAACACCATAATCGTGCTTTCATACGTACCTGTATTTTGCATAATGGTGTTTTATTTGTTGTAAATGGGATATTTTAAACCTTGATCAGCGAAAGTGTTCGAATCTTGATCTTTACAAGATATTATTAGTAGAAAACCAGATAGATTTGCAACTAGCTAAGCATGTCATAGACATGAACTAGCTTCGATAACTTGGATATACTAAGAAAAACTTTGTTTAAAGCTTTATTTGAAGTTTGTAATTTGATCATTAGATGCAATATACTAGTAGTAAACTTGCTATATTATTCACAACTATATTTGCAAGAGGACAATAATTTTGAGATAAACCGAAATGAAGATAGGGAGTATTATTTTTAGGACGGATGGAGTAGTATTTAATGACGTACTAGTACAATATCAAGTTGTGCCACTTGTTCAACATGTTGGCGACTAATCATTTAGGATTTTGAGTGTTTGTAGATTGAATAATCAAGATCAATAAAGGCAAAGAATTTAATAGTGGCCTGGATTTCACTTGGGCGAAATGTAATGACCAAAAGGACGTATTCTTAAAGAAAGAGATGTATGCATTAATGTTTTGGGTCCGCCACCTTATATATTGCCTAAATACTGATCATGCATTAGGTTTAATTTAATCATTAGACTAGATTCATTTGTGCTCACAAATACTTCAAGAGCGAAAGTCTACGTTAAGCTAGTTCAGGATACATTGTACTCGTACTTGTTCTAGACACATTCAAACTTATCGAATAAGTACGTAAATGTATGCATGCAAGTCAAAAGAAAGCAAGAGTATGTATTCGGTTTATATATAAGAAAAATGATTGGGAAGCCTAAAAATATGACTAGTTATGTGTATAAATAAATGTGATAATGAGTTATTGGTTTGTGATAAAATAGGTCCACCTGCTATCATCAACAAGATGCTAACATATAGGTTTAGAAATATAATTTAAGCATGTCAATGAGTTAGGATGAGCGTTTGAATAGAATCCCAGATCGAACTGTAATCAGACCGGCATGCAGACAAAATGGTATCAATCCCTATAAACGGTACGGGACCGATTCCATGAATCGAGCCAAAAAAATTTGGGACCGACAACGGTACCAAAGCGGGAAGTACCGAAAAATTCATGGAATTTGAGTACCTCAAGTATTTTAATTAAAAAACATATCCAAAAACCAATTGAGCCCGTTCTATGTAAAGAAATAGTCATGTAAAACCTTTAAAATAATAATAATAATAATAATAATAATAATAATTAAAAAAAAAAAAAAAAAAAAAAACGACCAAAAGTTTATGCGACAACTATAGATCTTTCAAAATCTCTCCCAAAATTAAACACGAACTTATTTTATAAGTTTTGGAATGTTTGTATGTTCGACCATCTTGGTGTTGTATTTTTAAGTGTTGGTTGTGTTTTGTGCGACGTTGAGGTTTTATATCACTTAAAATGCATGTTTTGTCCTATTTTTTGCTACATTTTATTGGAATTTTTGTTGGTTTAAAAAAAAAGGAGAAAAACCGGATAGGTACCGGTTTCCCGGTACCGAGTACCGGTACTGGTTCCGATACTTAAATCCCGTCTGGTATAATACCGATACCTCCTTTCATACTCGAGAAAAAGTCGATACCACTAATTCGGTACGAGTTCGGTAACAACATGATACCGTACTCATTCCTACAATCAATGCTCTATATATAAACACATTTAGTCACTAGCAAAACGTATACGAAGTTCATCAATTACTAAACTCATATGCTCGAGTTATTACCATTATATCATGTATTGTAAGTGTGTTTTTGCTTGACTATATTGCTGTTTATAAGAAACAAATTAAACCAAGCTAGCGTGAAGGTTTTTTTGTCAACTTGAACATCACCCTCAACTTTTAATCAGTTACACTCATAAATGACATGAATTGTCTTTAAAATTATTGTCCTTTCGTCTAACTCAAACAGTAGAAATCATGCGAATAATGTAGCTTATACTGTTGCAGTTGATCAAAATTGATCGACACTCGTCTCATGTTTTCTGGATCAATATAATCTACTGTGAACATCATGTTTACAAGACGTGACGTTGATAATCGGCAACAGAGACATGCTTACGAGCCTTATAAGCCAAGTTTTCTAAGTAAACTCTTTTATTATATTTAAGTGTTTCGTAGATTAATAAATAAAAATCATTACCACTAATTTATAATGTAAATCTTGTACGGAGTATAATCTTAGAAAAGATTTGGAGAGAATCAAAGTCAAAGGTATCCTCTAAATTTGTGGATTAATATTATCTTACTACAAACGTTGGGAAGACATTTTTTTTAGGTAACAAAAGATTCAACAAGGAATCCATAAGAATCTCCCAACAACGACCAAAACATTCTCTCCTTAACGCCTCCTTTCCTCTGTTTTCTCCAACCAGCGGACGGACGGACGGAGGCGTACATCCACTACAACGCCCGTTGGTTCACCGCCGTAGCTATTTAAGGTACCCTTTTAGCCATTGTCCTTTGTTTTTGTGCTTTCTAGATTAGTTTCATTGTTTTCTTGTTATCTTGTTTCGTGTTCAGAGAAGGCGAACAAACATAGCAAAGAAACCATAGAGTTAGCAAAATGTTTTCCTGTTTTTCAAATTAAATTTTTTGTTGTCATTCTTGTCAAGTCTGAAATCCAGAATTGACGTTGGATTACGATAGCATATTATCAAATCATCTAAAAAGGTTATATCAATCACAGTAAGTCAAGAAAACGGAAATATCCTAGAAAAACCTCGCAAGATTGTGCTCTAGTTGGCCCATTCAACAAAAAAATCATCACAACGATAATGTAAATAGGAAAAAATTAAATGACACGCCAAGATTTTGATGGTTCATCATAAAATTTTCATGATGGAAACCATGGTTCCTCGCTTGATCATATAAGGTTGTGTGATCCAGGCCCAATGTGGAAAAATAGGTCTAAAAAGACGTAGTGTGTGAGCGCGTCTTTGCCTTAATAAAATTTGCAATCCGCTAAAAGCTTTTATTATTTACAGACTACTTCATAGGACAAGCATACAACGTTATATGGATCACAGACCAAGCTTTGAGGATATTTCGCAAGAGCATATTAGGGAGTTTCTCATAGCCATCTCATATTGTATGCCTGAAAGATTTTCATGTCTGACCTGTGAAAACAACGTTCTGGCTGTGGCTACTGAAACTAGAGTTGAAACAGCCGTTGATAAAATGAGATCCAAACTGATATCTATCGCAGCTTCATGGTAACAATTGCAATGGCCATGATGATGTTTAAGCCTTCCGCCATTTCAACAAGTTCGTGTTAGTATCATGCTTTATGCTTTGATCTTATATATATGGGTGGTGATCCTATAAAAACATATAATTCATGATATATTTGTGACGTTGGAAATTTATATACTAATAAAAATAACACCTCTGTTCCGGGGATGGAAGTTTATGATATATTATGAATTCGGGTTTAATATCACATAAATATTCAAATTCTAGTTTAAGGATACTTGTTATTGCTTTCTGAGTATCAACTTGTTCAGTTATAGGAAATCTTGTATGTGTTACATATTATTCACTACTTTGTAAAAACCTGCAATGTTGGCTCTTTCCATTTGAATCTTTCGGTTGAAAAGGGCCGTGCTTATAGAATGTGAAATATACATACTCATACATTGACGCGTGACGTTAAACAAAGGTATAACGAAATTAGATTGAACATATTTCAACTTAGCTTGTAACATGATTTGTAGATAGATCAACTTCAAACCTTCGAATAATATGATTTATTTTAAACAACTGAGATGGTTTCAGTTAGTCAAAGTTGAGGATGAAACGAAAAAGAATTCGTAGGACATCATGTATGTTCAAGTCTAATGAGCAGCATCCTCTTCTTCACAGAACTTTGTGTACTCTTTCGAACCCATTAGAGTATCCAACTCTGATGGGTTACTTGGCTTCACCTTAATCATCCATCCATCTTCATATGGGCTCGAGTTGATCTTCAGCATTCACAAATTTTGCTTGTTAGTCATAGAGAAATGAACATATAAGTACAATTTGACTTATAAGGTCAACAACGCTCTAGTTAGAATAGATATTGACATGTTATATTTTACAAATACAAAAAAGTTGTTGTAACTAATTTTAGAGTTTGCTATAAAGTTTATGTTGGTGATAAGTTTTCATCGAGCGCTAAGAAAACCAATCAATAGTTTGATGTCAAAAAACAATTCATTTGACCTTAATAGTACAAAGAAGAGATGGTCGAGAATTACCAAACCAGGAGTTTTGGCGAGTTTTGGGTTCACATCAACAATCTCACCAGAGATCGGAGAGTTAATGTCACTGGTGGCTTTGACACTTTCTACTGATCCAAATCCGGAGGCTTTGGTCACCGAGGCTCCGGATTCAGGCAATTCCACATACACCACCTCTCCAAGATGGTCCTGCATTTATTTTTTCAATTTATACAAGAACTTTAGGCTACAGTAGTAATTATACAACTATATTCAGGCAGTCGTAACATAAACATGAGATTTACGCCCATAACAAACTAACGAGTCCAATAATATAAGCAAACGAACATATGCGAGCTACTTAATATTACGCGCTTTATCTAATATATCAGCCTTGGTCTAGTATAGTCAGTTTTATCTGAAAAGTATTTTAAAAAGAGGTTTAATGTTTATACATAGTTTTCGTTCGATACAATTCCTAAATATCTCTAAACAAATTCATGCAAGGTCATCCTAAAAGTGCAATGAACCAAACGAAGTCTCGAGCTTATGCCTAGTAAAAGTTAACTAAACTCAACTCATATACAATAAAAATGAAAGCAATTTAAAGGAAAGAAAAAGAACCTGAGCATGGTCAGTGATACCAACAGTAGCAACACCACCTTCATGTTTCACCCATTCATGTGAATTGGCATACTTCAAACCATCCAATACTATAATACACCCAATGCACATACTAAATACTAGTACATATTTTATCCTTAATAAAATGTATTCTACACAAGGGTAAAGATGTAAAATACCTGAAGAGAAGCATCTTGAAAGAGGTGAGAAATGAGGTCTGGTAGCAGAGGATAGCTTTAGAGCATTGGCTGTAGAAGAAGCCCACATTCTAAGAGCCATTTTAGTCTGTGTGTTTTTTGAGTGAGTGAATGTGGGTATGGGTTAAAAAATAAGATATGATAGAGATAGAGAGTAGTGGTGTGTTTTTAGAAAGGTTTTTGTTATCTTTAGATGAATGGTGAGCAATGAAGGCCTCATCCTGTGAACTCTTTTCAAAGGCTATTTGCTTTTCTTTTTCTTTCATTTTTCCTAAAATTATTATAAACCTAATGTTATTTTAAAATATCTATTTCAGATTCATCTTCATATATACATAATAATCTCTTCTATGTTTAAAAACCTTTGGTGTCATAATAGTCGCGGTGCTATTCTTTGTTCATAAAAAATTACCGGACCACCAAAAATTAGAGATACAGACTGGATTTTTTAGCCAAAAAAGTGAGATTCCAAATTCAACACATGTCACGAACACACGCTATAAGCCTATAACCAGTGCACACACCTAAATACAGCATAGAAGATTTAATTTCAATAACATATCTTGATTGATCATTAATCGATATAAAAGGAGGTCAAAATCTTGGCGATACTACATAAATCCTTTTACACATAGACAAACTACACCTTAAGAGCACCGTCTACAAATCAATTGATTGAAAGGCAAAAAAAAAATGAAACCGTTACATACACCTGTAGTAAATGATAAAACCAAAGCAATAAACATAAGGGTTCTAGTTGAATACTTTTGTTTCCAGCATTTTGAAATTGCACCTGGAACTTAACACGAGCTGGAAGCAAAATTGTTGAACCAGTAACAAGATTAACCACCATCATTGGAGATTCGGAGTGGAGAAATGACAATAAGCCGTGGCTTGGCATTTGATCAGCAAGCACAACCACCAGATTCGGGCTGGGATGAGCTAGCGCTTGAGGACTTCAAGTTCACATCGACCATTTCTTCATGTTTTGTTGAGGAAAGTGTTTCCATTCCTGGTAAAGCAGCTGCGATTTTTCGAAACAAGGCCTGTAATAAAATGTCACGGGTAAGAACTTTTAGCCGGAAAAGACAACATTGCCAAAGAAAATTTCAGTTACCCTTTCTGGAAAGTTTTTAAAAATTAGAATAACCAATTTTCTTGTTGTCAGTGTTGCAAAAGGTTGACGGCATCAAGTTGGATGCAGTATACAAGAAATTCATTATTAAAGGCCATTTAAGATGTTCAAACACTTCCCTTAATTTATGAATCACATAAAACATTGCCGATTTACATGGAACTAATGTCCTTTGATGAATATCGCATAATACACAAACTTCGCTCTTTTCATGTATTCAACATTCAGTGGCTACCAAAGAGTTAAAGGGAACTTGTTCCAGACATGCAAAGACTCGGTGTACTTCAACACATCCGTAGATGTAAATGTTTGTGTTTGTTTCTCTCAATTTTTGCAGATGTGTAGGGATGTGAGATACCTTTATGTTGAACCCAGCTTTAGCACTTGTCTCAATAAACATGACCTTAAGCTCAGTAGCTTTCGCTTCTCCTTCCTCAACAGAGACTTGTCTGGGAAACCATAAACAAAGGACAACAATAACTGATGAGTAACTTCATCAACAAGACAATTGATAAACTGATACAAGTCAAATTGATAATAGTAAGTGAGGCATTAATCAACCTTAACCAAATACTTTTATTAGATAAACCCCAAAGTGGCCTGGCTTTTGAGATCCAGGAATCTCCCAATGAACAAGAAGAAAATGAAAAGCCAAAAGTCTGAATGACTCTCTAAGTGTAATCGACCATGATAAATACTAAACCAGAAAATAACATATTCAGCCAGTAACTATAATTAATGACAATTAGCCCCTCGAGTCTTGCGCTTGTAAACTTGGCTAACGGTTCATATCATCACCCCGCCCAGGAAAACCACCTTGTCCTCAAGGTGGAAGCTGGGAAATTGCTGCTGAATCTGCTCAAATATCTCCCACGTAGCCTCCGTCTGCGGTAATCCCTTCCACTGAATCAGCACCTCTTGTTGCCCTCCCACTTTGCGAGTTCCCAACACCATGTCTGGCTCCATTACCTGCTCATTTGAGTAAGCATCAGGCAAATCCGACTGTACTCGTTGGTCCCCAATCATCTTCTTAAGCTGAGACACATGAAAAACCGGATGAATTGTTGAAGTAGGAGGCAATTTCAACCTATAAGCCACCTTCCCTATCCTTTCTACAACCTCATAAGGACCAAAGAATCGCGGAGCCAACTTCTGATTTGCCCGCTGAACCACGGACATCTGACGGTAGGGACGCAACTTTAAGTAAACCATATCACCAACTTCAAATGAGACATCCCTTCGCTTGCCATCGGCTTGTTCTTTCATCATCCGCTGGGCACGTAAAAGCTGACTTTTCAACTCCTCCAAAATCCGATCCCTCCCTTGTAAATACTGATCCACCTCAAGAGTAAGAGCGG
Organism: Chrysanthemum lavandulifolium; assembly: GCA_022545495.1. Classification (NCBI taxonomy): domain Eukaryota; kingdom Viridiplantae; phylum Streptophyta; class Magnoliopsida; order Asterales; family Asteraceae; genus Chrysanthemum; species Chrysanthemum lavandulifolium. Next base: position 19,338,455 of record CM040246.1, read on the forward strand.
TACCATGGTCATAAGTAATCAGACTAGGCGGGTCTCGACCGAATAATACCTTAAAAGGAGTTGTGCGAATGGCCGAATGATATGAAGTATTATACCAGTATTCGGCCCATGGCAACCATTTCACCCATTCCTTTGGTCTTGACGATGCAAAGCACCTCAGGTATGTCTCCAAACTCCGATTCACCACCTCGCTTTGACCGTCCGTCTGCGGGTGGTAAGCCGTACTCCGCTTCAGGGTCGTCCCCTGATACTTAAATAATTCCCGCCAAAAGTGACTAATGAATACCCGGTCCCGATCAGACACTATCGATTTCGGAACCCCATGCAACCGTATTATCTCCCGTACAAACACCGTAGCTACTGATGCGGCAGTATACGGATGTTTTAAAGGCACAAAGTGAGCTGACTTGCTTAAACGATCCACTACCACCATAATCACACTATACCCTGTCGATTTAGGCAATCCATCAATAAAGTCCATAGTAAGGTCCTCCCAAATGCGTAACGGTAAGGACAAAGGCTGCAATAGACCTGCCGGAGACAGGTTAGAATACTTGTTTCTTTGGCACACCCCGCACTCAGCCACCATTTTAGCCACATCCCGTCGCATCCCAACCCAAAAGAATTCCCGAGACAACCTCTGATATGTTTTTTGAGTACCCTCGTGACCCCCAATGACACTACCATGGATCTCGCTGAACAAGTGGGAAATCAACTCAGATGCTCGTGGTAACACCAATCTCCCGTGATAACGAACCAACCCCTCGTCTACGCGATACCCCTCGGTTCTGTCCTCCCCCGATTGAACTCGGCTCCGCAATGCAACAACTTCTGGATCGTTTTTGAGGTCTTGCAACTGCTGGTCCGATAACCCCACCGATGTAACAGACAACATACCATACTCCAGTTCCTCCCCACGTCTAGAAAGAGCATCGGCTGCCCCATTCTCTTTTCCGGGCCTGTACAAAATCTCAAAATCATACCCGGACAACTTGGAAACCCACCTTTGATGCTCCCCAACCACCAGTCTTTGTTCAAGCAAAAATTTAAGGCTCTTCTGATCTGTGATGACTGTGAATTGACGCCCTAACAAGTAAGGCCGCCATTTTTGGACTGCCATCACTATTGCCATTAACTCTCGTTCATATACTGATTTCATTTGCGCCCGTGGACCTAAAACCTGGCTAAAGAAGGCAATCGGTTTACCTTCCTGCATCAAGACCGCCCCTACACCCTTACCCGAAGCATCAGTCTCTATCGTGAAGCGTTTCGAAAAGTCGGGCAACGCCAAAACAGGCGCTTGAGTCATTGCCAATTGCAATTCTCTAAATGCATGTGTTGCCTCCTCTGTCCACAGAAAACTGTCTTTTTTTAATAAATCAGTTAAAGCCCGAGCAATTTTTCCATAATCTTTAACAAATTTCCGATAGTAACCTGTCAACCCCAGAAACCCACGCAAGTCCCTCACATTTCGGGGAATCGGCCAATCCATCATAGCCGAGATCTTTGATGGATCGGCTTGTACCCCGTTACCTGATACAATATGACCCAAATAATCCACCTGTTTCTGTCCAAAAACGCACTTCTTTCTGTTACAGAACAACTTTTCAGCCCTTAAACAACCAAAAACCAATGTCAAGTGCTCCCTATGCTCCTCCATAGTTCGGCTGTAAACGAGGATATCATCAAAAAATACCAGCACGAACTTCCTTAGATAAGACCGAAACACCCTGTTCATCAAAGACTGAAAAGTGGACGGCGCGTTAGTTAACCCGAATGGCATAACTAAGAACTCGTAATGCCCTTCGTGAGTCCTAAAAGCCGTTTTTGGAATGTCCGAGTCTTTCATGCGAATTTGATGGTATCCCGATTTTAAATCTAACTTGCTGAATACCGTTGACCCGTGTAGTTCATCAAGCAGCTCATCAATAACGGGTATAGGAAATTTATCCAAGACCGTCGATTTATTCAAAGCCCGGTAATCAACACAAAAACGCCAGCTCCCGTCTTTCTTTTTAACTAGCAAAACCGGGCTAGAATACGGACTAGTGCTGGGCCGAATAATCCCCGCTGCTATCATTTCCCCCACTAATCTCTCGATTTCATCCTTCTGCAGTTGCGGGTAACGATAGGGTCGAACATTTATGGGCTCGGTTCCCCCTTTCAAAACAATCGCGTGCTCGTGATCCCGTGTGGGGGTAAATCTGCAGGCATAGAAAACACATCTGAAAAGTCAGTTAGTATGTCATCCAGATCCGGATGAACCTGCGATTCCGCCATTTCAAGTCCACCCACCGCCATGGTGACAATGTAACCCTTGTCAATATCGAGAAAGCCCTCGTGCGAGGGCTCGTAAAGAGGCCGCCCCACGGTGTAACCCGACCTCACCGTTTAGTGTTACCTGCTCCCCCGCATACTGGAATGTCATGGTTAGTTTCCGCCAATTCACCTGAACGTCGCCTAACTCTCCTAACCATTTTACTCCGAGTATAACATCTGTACTACCCAACTCTAACGGATAAAAATCATCGGTAACAACCAGCCCTGGTAATTCCAATTGCACCCCACGACACATCCCGACACTTTTGTCTGATTTCCCGTTACCCAGAATCACTCGGGTTTCACGTGTTCCCGTAACCCGCAAATTCAAATGATCGATCAATTCAATGGACAGAAAATTGTGGGTTGCCCCACTGTCAATTAAAACCACTACCTGAATCCCATCTATTGTGCCTCGTAATTTCATAGTGCGAGGAGACGTGATACCTGCTACAGACTGTGCCGACACCTCTACCATATCAAGGTGAGCGTGCTCCTTGTCGTCCTCCCCTTCTTTCTCCTCACCCTCTTCATCCACGAGAAGAACCTGAAGGGCTTGCTCTGGACATCGATGTCCCGGACCAAACTTTCCATCGCACCGATAGCAAAGCCCTTTAGCTCTCTTATCAGCCAATTCCGAGTCTGTCATGCGTTTAAATGGAGCCCTTCCAGCACCCATCCCTGCGGTCACAGGTGAAGGTCGAGAGCTACCTCCAACGGTTCTGTTTGCAGGCTTGGGGGTTACCCCTTTTGTTGTTTCATCAATGATTAATGCTAATTCCATGGCTTGACCCAATCCCGCGGGTTTCTGAGTTCGAACCGCCGTGCGTAGCTCCTGTTTTAACCCCTTTATGAAAATCCCCTCGAGCACCTCCTCTTGCAACCCCGGTAATTGTGATGCCATCTTCTCAAACATAGTGATATAGTCCCGGGCGGTCCCGCTCTGGCTAATGGCAAAAAACTGTTCGTGTAAACTACCCGCTTGCGACGGTTGAAAACGAACCAACATCCGTCGCTTTAAGTCTTCCCAACTCTGGAACGGTTCCCTGTTGTCACTCCATCGAAACCAAGACAAGGCCGGACCTTCTAAGCACATCATCGTAGCCTTGAGTCTCTCCCCTGGGGTCAATAAACCTTGAATGTCATAAAATCTTTCAGCCTGATAAACCCATTCATATACGTCATCCCCGTTAAACAGAGGCATCTTGAGTTTTCGCATCCGATAGTCTGTCCCCGGTCCCCATCCCCGTTCGTTCCCATGAACAGGTGGCGGTGGTATTGTTCGAGTTGGCCCCGCAAAACCCCTACTAGTGTTTTCCCACGAAAAATCCGAGAAATTCTGGAACATCCCTTCAGTACTCACCGGTGGTCTGCGGTTATGGTGCCTACTATGCTCCCCTGTCTGAAACGGCCCATAAAATTCACCCGTCGATCCAGGTGGAATTGGAAACCCCTGTGAGTCAAAGCAAAGGCCAGAAAAACTAGTGTAAGCGGAAGAAGATGGTTGGGTCGGCTGTGGCTGTTGCTGAGCGAGCAACGGGTTGGTGAAGGCAAAGGTTGGCGGCGGTAGTGTAGTGTTGGGATAGGGCTGTGGTTGTGTGTAGTGTGGCATGGATAAGGTGGCGACTACAGTGGTAGGCGGTTGTAGTGTTTTCAGCAATTGTAGGATTTCAGCGAACTGTTTGTCAGCATCAATCTTATTTTTGTCTATAGTTTCTTTCAATTCTGTTTGGCTAGCAGCTTGCTCAACCTTATACTGCTCCAGACTCGCCTCCAAATCAGCTACCTTCGTCATGGATGAACAGTGTCGCCGGATCGAGTTGCTCTGAAACCAATTTGATACAAGTCAAATTGATAATAGTAAGTGAGGCATTAATCAACCTTAACCAAATACTTTTATTAGATAAACCCCAAAGTGGCCTGGCTTTTGAGATCCAGGAATCTCCCAATGAACAAGAAGAAAATGAAAAGCCAAAAGTCTGAATGACTCTCTAAGTGTAATCGACCATGATAAATACTAAACCAGAAAATAACATATTCAGCCAGTAACTATAATTAATGACAATTAGCCCCCTCGAGTCTTGCGCTTGTAAACTTGGCCCCAACGGTTCATATCATAAACAAATAGGAAAAAGCATCAAAATTCAAAAAGATTACTTTCTATAGAAAACCATGCTTTGATGCACACAAGATTTTCTGAGTCATTAAACCTTTGATGGTAAGTTTGCTGATCTCTTTAGATTTACTTGCATTGTATATTATAATAGTTCACCTAATTTTTATATTTACTGAAAATAAACAGCTATCGGCAGCATCAGTTAGCTAATGGAAATTACATGGCTATGAAGGATCACCTTTTGTCCACAAGGTCAGTTTTGTTCCCAACCAGAACAATGATAACATCGCTACCCCTCTCAGCACGGACTTCCTCAATCCACTTTATAGTGTTAAGAAAAGTCTGCCGACCTATATCACAGAAAACAGATATGGAAATCATTACTTGGAAATTAGTATATTTTTTAGGACCCTGATTTATTTCTGAAGAAAGAGTAATTAAATCTATTAAAAAAAAAACATGCTTCATTATTTCATACTTGCGACGTCATAGGTGATGACTGCAACAGAAGAATCCCTTATATAGCTTGGAATCAGACTCCTAAATCTCTCTTGCCCAGCCGTATCCCTGAGATAACACAGAATAACTTAGTCAAAGATACTAATTGACAAGGGAATGCCCCAATAATAATGCAAACAAGATATTCACTTAATGATATCATATTTGTGCTAAACAAATACACGATAGATCCATATCTATAAAGTTGCAGAGTAAAATGTGAGAAAATTACATGTGATATAATTAAAGGTCATGAAGTATTCAATTCAAATGAATTATTAAGAGGTTAAACTGATTACAAGTGGGATTCAGTAAAAGTCCCAATGGTTCAAAAGCGACACCAAAAACGAAAAGTGGTGGTCACTTATCAAAGATTAACATCTTATGTTTTAGTTTTCTGAAATTACTAGATTTTAGTTGTTTATCATTACAAAGCAATGGACTAGCAGTATCGTTACAATTAGGTATACTTGAAATGGTAACAATAAAAATGGACATGCGAGTCTGTGACTGAGTATGAATAAACAAATGAGGGACAATACGATAATCACTCATGACTCATGTCAAACTCAGTACATTAATGGTACATAATATACTAATATTCATTGTGTCAATTACGAATCTGAATAGCATGTATAAATGATGCGCTGTCATACTGCAACCTCCCCAACACACACACAACCACTCACCCAGAAAAAGAAAACAGTTACAGATCCACGGTTCCATTCTGGTCCTACCAAAAATAAATGAGCATTTACCTGTCGGGAAGAAATTCTGAACCAACTACTTCATATAAAGCAAGATGTGATAATATCTCCTGTTAAAGGGTGTATATGGGATTGCTTATCTTATCAGTTTATAGGTTCATTGGCGTCTCTAAAAACCAATGAACACTTTTGAGTGTTTGGATGGAGAAATTAGCCTGTTCTTAATTGCTTATATTGGACTGAAATAAGCACAATTGAAGGTGCTTATTTCAGATAGCTTGAATATAAGCATAACCTGAAAAATTAAGCAATCCCAAACACCCCCATAGTCAAACATCCCAAATTATTGATGATAAATCCTGTACTGTGTGGAAGCTTTGTCCTTAATATGTTGAGAGTAATGTTCTGCACTCTTATTAAGAGACAACTACATAGGAAAATAGCCACACGTTTCACTTTTACTATATACAAGTCTATCATTTTGCCTAAAATCGATGCTATTCATTTCTCCTATTTTAGATAGATAATCTGAAAATCAATAGGCTAAGTAATCCATTTGCAATGCTATAATATAGAGATAGATGTAATAAAGTTCATGAAGATGATCTGAAAATTACTGAGAATATTATCTTACCACAACTGCAGACGAACAGTACGATCTTCGAGATACATCGTCTTCGACAAGAAGTCAATTCCAATAGTGGCCTGATCAATATATAACACAATTTAGTCTAAGGTATATGTTATTGTGGTCACTCTTAAGCGAACTACTCAACTTTAACATTTAGGCAGAACAGAAACATTGTTATGATCTTGTAACAAATATCCATAACAGCTAACGACATAATTCACTCCATTAGACAGCATAACACAGTAGCTCAACGGTCAGACAAATACAATGACACAACCAATGGAATCCTATAGATGCTAACACCCTATTGCATCAAGTGTAAAACGGTGACCTCAGTGCAGCAAAGCCTCAAGGCTTGTGAGATATTTTCTACAAGGTCCCTCCACTACTGAACATATCATTTCCATGAATACTATTATCTCAAGTATGATTAACCAATTCAACAGAACTCAACAAGAACAATCGGTCTAAATAACAATAAGACGGAATTACCTACAATTTAGAATTTCAGACAATTCATCCTTACATCAGTCAGCAGATAAATGTGATGCAAGGACAACTTCATTACGGCATCAACTCAATTACTAAAGGCCTTCTACATAGAAACGAAGTTCCCTCCGATGGCGATCATTGATACTAAAGGCCCTCTACTTAGGAAACTATGACAAGTAAATAATCATGAAAATGGTCTTATCTTCATATATAAATCTCACGTGTCATGAGGACAGTCATATAGGGACTTAACACACGAATTTCTTCTTTTTTTGGTTAACCATTGTTCCGGACCTTTTTGACCGACTAAACACGGGGGTTGAACCCACCGCCACACAGAATCAAACCGGGTAAAGCCCTCCCTTCTCAGGAGGTTACCGTGGCCACTTCAGGGTTGTTTGCACCTCTCACAATGAGTCACAAGCTTTTTGCCATTAAGCCACCCCTTAGTGGTTACAAGAACACAAGAGCTTCTCGTACAATTATATAGATCTCACCTACTCGATTCATGTACGATAAGTTGAATACACAAACGTAGCATGCGCGCCAAAAGGATCACCTAACCTAACAATAAAAATATCAACACAAGGACCACCTGATTCTATTCAATATAACTATTTCACAATCTATATTGAATACATTACATTCAGGATAAAATCGTATCATTACAAATATAACAAACAAAACAAAAGTTTATGATCATATAAAAATACATCAAATCGATTGATCTGAAGATCTCACACAATTACTAAAACACACACCGAATAGTACATAACTAAAACTACAGATCTGCATAAATTCAACAAAACGATAGGATGCTTCCTAAGTAGGTGATAATAATGCTTTTATCTTAGATCTCACGGGCCATGAACGCGATCATTGATCCTAATAGGCGTCTACCTAATTAATTATGGAGTATCATGTTAACAATGTTCTTATAGATAGATCGCCATTAGTAGCGTAACACATACGTCAAAAGGATCACCTAATTTAACAACCTCGTGCTCTAAGCATAATATACGCCTTAAAGCCTAGTAACAGTTCCTATAAAACTTATTAAAAATCGCGTGATCTAAAGTTTACAGAATTACGAAAACACGCAAATAACAAACTTATAGTAACAGGATCTGCATAATTACGATCAGATGACGGATTTGATGATCTGAATTATATAGTAGGTACCTGATAAGATGTGTCGAACTTATCGTACATGAAGCGAGTGATAATGCTGGTTTTCCCCACTGATTGATCGCCTAAGAAGACTAGTTTGTACTTTGCTAGTGCTGATACTGGCGGCATTTTTTCTTTTTGATCTGATCACAAAAATTAAGGTGGGTTTGTTTGTTTGTTGGTGTTGAATGTGATTATGATCCAGTTATAAACCCTAGCTAGCGGATTATTGTGAATTGTGAAATCAGATTTGGAATTGATTTGAAATTATTTGGAGATACGATCACAGTAGTCGCCTTTCACTATTTATTTATTTATGGGAAAATTCTCTAATTGCCCCAGTTGCCCAACAAATTTATCCCAAATGCCCCACTTTTTTTTCACTTTCTAAATGCCCACAAGAACTCTCTCAAGAACTCTCTCATAAAGTTGACAAGTGTCCCTATCTTTGGTGCAGACTTACATAAGACTAGTGTCTTAGGTTAGTTCTTGAAGAACCCACCCACATTCTTGAAGAACTTACAATATTTTTGTCTTTTAGTAAAAAGTAAAGTATTTTTTATTATAAAAAGACATATATTTTAGAATCTTTTTCCCACACATATGTATTTTAAGAACTAATTAAATAAAAGTACAAAAATACATTTAAATTAAAAATACTCTTTATAAATACAAAATACTTTCTAAATACATTTATACAAAATACATCTTTACTAACTTTCTTTTAACTAACACCTTCGGTCCATCATCGTCTCTCTAACACCTCCAGGTTCACCTTCACCTCCACCTCCACCACCACCACCACCACCGATCTAACACCGACACCTCCACAACCTCCCTATCAAACCACAAAGTCAGATCCAAACCCTAACTTTATCAATTAGACACACGCAGATTTGGACCTGATGCTGTCAGGTACTTTTTCATAAGTCCATGAGTGTTATTGTTCATGAACCAACTGGACAAAATCGGTTGCTTGTCAAGGTATGCCATAATTTTGTTAAATCTTTGATTAAATCAATTTCTTTAGTTGTATGCATCAAAATCGATTATGGCAACTTTCAACCTTTTTTAGCTCATAAATGTATGTGACCCATTTGACCCATATGAATTGAAATTGTTATCTATAATTTAAGATTGTGGGATACAGTAATTGAAATTGTTATCTATAATTTAATATGTGATGTGAAGTAATGATATAGAGAACTACAACACGTGTCTAATATCTGCTGAAATTGTTGGAGATTGAGGTAGTAAATAAGTGAACGGTATATAGTAATATGGTGAAACTTTGGCTGGTAATTTGTTTGTGTTTCTTCTGTATTATCTTAGTGAAATGCTACTTCAAATATCCCTATATGGAAATCTTATGGTTTAAGTTTAAGGCTTTGAATCCGTTGAATCTAGGACTGAGTCGAATTAGTGAAAGTTCAAGATTTTTATTTTTACCGGATTGTATCTACCATGTGCTCGATGTTAGCTTTATCTTGCTAAAATGTCATATATAAATCATTCAGCAGCCCGAATATATTAAGTTAACTTTCATAGAGTAGCTCGGGAACTAGCTTTAATTCTTATATATTAATTTTAACTCTTGCTTGTTTAGTAACTTATATATTAATTTTAACTCTTGCTTTTTTTTTTCATTTAACGACTTCCTTATGTAATTTACAGATGCTTCAAGTTATCTGCATATACACCCGAGATTTCTTCACTCTAATGCTACTTCTCATAAATGGGTTTTCAGTGGTATGTGGAGCTTCTTCACCTAATCCATGTATAGTATATATTATAGATGGGAAATTGGACGGGTCCGTTAATTTTTTTGTGTGTTGTTGTTTTGGGGGTGGGGGGGCGGTGGTTGAATTTATACGGTGTCATTTTGGCACATGTTGAAATGGTTGGTTGTCTATCATTCAGCTTTTATTACCAAATTAGCGTGTCAAATATAACGACAGTAACTTAAATGGTGTCATTTTGCCACATGTCGAAATGGTCGGTTGTCTAAAATTCAGCTTTTATTACCAAATTAGCGTGTCGAATATAACTATCAGAACTTATATCTTACCAATAATAATGACCACAACGATTTAGCCATTTAGGAGTTGTTATTGCTTAAAATTACACTATGGGCGATATTAGACCGGATGACCGTTAAAGATAAAACAAAATCAGCATTTACCCATTAACATGTTCTAAAGTGTTGTTATAAGTGAATGATGAGCATAAGGATGGTCTTATGCACTCGATTTAATACCGGATATTCATTTCACTTTCCCATGCTCTTTATCATTTTCTTCCATAAAGGGTGGAATGTTTTTTCGTATGTATAATTGTAGATTTATTTACTTGATATCTTGTGTGATATTAGTGTCTAATTTTTCTTTGTTGTTGTAGATAAGCGAGATTGTCAAGAACTAGAGCCTCTATTGGTGAGCAGTTGGCTTCACTTTTGTGTCTTGAACCGACAAATGAACTCATGGTACTCTTGCTTCTTTCTCAGAATATTTACGCTATTATGCTCTCAAAGGAATTATTACCTCGGATCTAGGAGTCAAAATACTTTGATGAGTAGATAAGTCAGCAAAATCTTAAAAGAGCGATCATTTTACTTTTGAGCCTTTTGTTCTGCATCTCACTATAAACAAGCCACTATATTCGCTAAAATTAGTGAATTTGGTCAAATGGTTATATTTTATTGGTTAAGGTTTAAATATTGAAGGGTTTTAATACTTTTACTTATTATTTTGTAGGCAATATCACTAGCGGCAGAAGCAAAACGAGAAGAGGAAAAGCAAAAGGAGTTAATCCGAAACGCAATCGAAAATCCGGATATTGTTCCATTTGCGGACAATAAAGAGGAAGAAAGTGAGAAGATGAAGACAGTTTTGAACAAGGTTTCGGCATGAGGGTACCCGTCCTATGCCCGCACCGAGAGATCCGACACGGGGAAGGAAAGAAGAAGAGGCGTAGCTTAGAGGCGATGTTGCCACAACCTCGATGACAAAACTTATTCGATGCCCGAAATTTGTGATCACTATTATCTTGGTAAGTCCCACCTCACGGGCAACTCGTACACGGCGTGATGTGGCGTTACCCAAAGAGTTAATTTTTAATTAGTTATCGAAATGGCCAGATTTCTATTGGTTTCTTGAAAGACCATGTACATTAGCTTCTTTTACACAACCCCGAGAACCGATACATGTTGCGCACCATGTACATTATTGGCACCATGGAGGTAAGTTTTACCTTTTACCTTATCAGAACCACATGTGTTCTTGGGTTCTTTACTCGTTTTTTGGAAACAGACATACATTGAATCAAGAACTGCGAGACTAGAAGAATATAGGATCCAACAAATGGATACGGAGGAATGGATGAACTACGTGCAACGCCTCGTGCAATGAAGGGCGTGTGCGTAAACATGACCTTTATAAATGGATTAAGTAGCGTAAAGTTGATGAAGAAGCTATTCTTGATGAACTTCCTTTGGATGTCAGAAGAGATATCAAGCAACAATATGATCTATACGTGGATTTGTTTTGTTCATGAAATTTTTGTATAGCTAGCTTAGCAACAATGTATCTGCCGTTTCATTAACAAGATCATAATGAGAAATAACGACAAATTGTCCTTATCATTTTTGGGTATTCTGATCCTGCATTGTTGAGGATTGTTTTTCATGTATTTCCTATTTTTGCTTGCGGATATAGATATAAAAGAATGTTGCAGTGCAAGTCTAAAATGAGAGTTCCAAGTTACTTTTCAAGATCTGTAAATGATTGTTCGGTATCTTGTAGTCTGTATGATCAAGCTTAACAAATTAAAGGTGCATACATTTGGATAAAAATCGGAAACCACTGCTAGTACATTTCTAACCACGGATAGCCGTGGGCAACCCACGGCTAGTACATTTCTAACCACCCCTGTGTGTGGGCAACCACGGCTTGTACATTTCTAACCACCCCTGTGTGTGGGCAACCCACGGCTAGTACATTTCTAACCACCCCTGTGTGTGGGCAACCCACGGCTTGTACATTTCTAACCACCCTCAATGTGTGGGCAACCCACGGCTAGTACATTTCTAACCACCCCACATGTGGGCAACCCACGGTGGTTCAAATACAAGGTGAGGATGCATCGATAACCCCAAATAAAATATGGAAGGTGGCACAAATACATGGCTTTAGATTTCTTCGTGGTGATTGGTTGAAATATGGTGAAAGAGGAAACAACGGCGGTACTTCGCTTATGCTCAGACAGCGTTGCTTCCGGAAGTCGTATATATCTAACCCTTCACCACTAATAGAGGCATATATGCATAATTCTTCTTTAGTGAACATTGTACAATTGATGATCATCGTTGGGTGTATTATGAAAGGTGATGTTTTATAGGACTATCCTCGGATACGACGAGTACCTTTTAACACGCTTCTGCTTAAATGTCCTTATTTCGTCTGCCTTACATTCTATATCACATCTTTTAACCTTTGTGCTTTTGACATTCTCTTATACTTGCACTAGTAATAATCTTTATGGATGACATGTATTATATAACATAGGACTAAAGGGTAAACTTGGAACATCCATTATATCAATTAGCTATTGCATAAAAATACAAGTTTTGACTTGGCCAAATTTATTGGTTCAAAATACCTGTTTTTGCTGGTAATTCTGTCAATCATAGTCGAAACTCAAATATCTTTTGATGAAAACACTGTCGTCGTGTTTCTAGATTGTGTTATAGAATTTGCGAAGAACATCGGATTGGAGACATTAAAGTCCCAAAGAACATTGCCTCATTGTTTTTGAGATATCTTTACACAAGCTGATTATATAAATAAATGATTTTACACATTCAAGAAATAATACATGGTAAAGGGAAAAAAGCGAAAAATAATTAATAATCAATAATCGTCATGCGTTTAACATTAGAGAAACAAGGCATGGAGGACCTGCTTGTTGCTTCCATGGCTAGCAATTGGCAGTCCAAAGATTACAAAGTTGGTTGCTGGATTTTCAAGCAGATGTCTGTTAGATTGTATTTTGTTACAACCTGGATTTTCGAAAGCATGTTCAAGTACATCTTTCATTCTCTTGGCAAACAGTATCTGCGTAACAACAAACACAACATTTGCCAAACAACTCAAAAACCGATATGTTTTACTTCAAAAGTCAAATTATTTCCATATTAAGTGTCTAAAAGAAAGGACATGGACTTTTCAAATCTTTAATGCCTTGTGTTTGACTTTGACATACACAATTGACCAATCAGCAAGTGACATGCATTACTTCCATACGAATAAGGGACAGGAGCGAGCTCTTACCTTAGAAACATCGGAAAGCTCACAAGAAAGTAGATGGCATAAAACAAGGAACCAACTTTATACATTAATGTACGGTCCACAAATGAATAGTAAGGGAACTGCACAACGTTAGAACATAATACTTTAGTAAGATCCTTGTTTTTAATAACTAACAAGAATATATCATACTGCTAAGCACTGCAGCTGATATAAAGATAAGTCGGTAACTAGCCATACATTTAATCTATATCCAACAAAGCAAGTAGCAAAAACAAAAAAAATGACCACATACTGCAGCTATGAACCACAACTTATTAGGCAAATCCTGACAAAGATATGAACCACAACTTATTAGGCAAATCCATGATGCAATACATGCATTTATGTCATAAATGGCCAACTTCAGTTGCAAACTACACGAGACAAAATGGATACGCACAGTGTCACAATGACGAAATTACATGGAGAAAAACAAATGGGTGGGTCGGGTACTTGGCCAAAACTAGTTAATGTGAAAGCAGGCAAAATGTGCGAACAGTTCCATCAACACTCCCAGCAATGATTTCCGTTTTTGTTAAACAAACAGACATGACACTGTCCATGAAGGTGTCGATGATCTGCAAATCAAAGATAACTTTCAGGACAAACCAAGATGAGTTTTGATTACTTCTAATTTTCTAGAAAAAAAAAAAAAAAAGAAGAGGAACCCGAATGGGCTCAATGCTGTGAGATCTGCAGTCCCATGCACGCAAGGAACGGTCATACCCTGCTGAAACAACCACAGATGCGTATTCATTAAACTTCACTGCATTCACCTGATCAAAACAGTGTAAAATAAGAGCTCAGCATAACTTGTACCACCAAATATGCAATAACTTTCACCGCAATACAAAAATATGTGAAAACCAAAAACAAGGTTTAGCTTTGATATTTTCAAGGCCATAGAGTGATTATTTTGACACTACACTTATAAGGCCTTGAATTCTCTCGCCATAAACTTTAGTCTGTACAGTGACAAATAAATGATTCACATTTTCTCCCTTTCTCAATTACATACCTCAACAATAAGATTTATCAATAACACGTTCTGAAAGCCAAAATTACCTCCTTCCAATCCAACAGTAATCACATTCAACAGCATAAATAAACAAATATGAAATAACTGATATTACTTATGGATATGTGGCTGATAAATCTCTTTGTTGGGTCTCTGGTTGAAAAAACTTAAGTTAAAAGACTCTTCTTTTCTCTTTGCCCACTGAACATTAAAGATCAATGATGTATCACGTATTATTTGGTTTGGTTCTGATATAGGGATGTGCAACATTCTGAGTTGAGATCAACTTGAACTTAATCGATTCTATAGAAACTAGCGAAAATACCAATTGATCTCCATACCTCACTGTCATGGCCTCGAAACTTTCGGATCACATGACCACTTGATACATCCCAACAGAATACTTGTCGGTCACCACCACATGAGCAGATTTTTGAATTATCTCTACAATAAAGTCAGCTAAGGTAAGTTAACTAAAAAAAAGTAAACAAAATCCAATAAGACATAGCAAAAAGTAGCCAGGTATTTAATACGATAAAGTAATATAAGCGTGTCTTGCCAATTGTAAGATATCGCAAATAAAGGAATCATTTGTTGAACTATAATTCTTAAGTCAAGTTGCAGATATTTACACAACCTAAACTTACAAATATTCAAAACAACAGATACAAACTGTGTATATTGAATGTACCAATTCAAGTAATATAAGCGTGTCTTACCAACTAAACTTACTAGGAAACTCTCAGTGCGATATTAAAAAAGATATTGCTATATATTTGCTATTTACGCACAATACAACTTTACTACAAAACATAGAGCCTTAATCCAAGCACAACTTTCTAATGCATTTACCGCTCTAGCTTTAACTCTCTGCTTGAGATAAGGATTATATCTTCAAAACAGAAGGCGAGTTACAGATCACAGACAGGCGAAATGGTCAGAAAGTCTATGCCTAATGCATTAGTAAGTTGTACTTGTGGTGTACACAAGCCAACTAACCATCACCAAATATTATATCAAGCACAAGGATAAGATAACAAGACCTGATTCCAGAAGCAAAATGATTTAACAATTGCAGCCAATATGATATAATATTTTTAACAAAAAGATCAGAAACATTTGAGGTCATTTCCAATCAACCAAAAAAGGCTATCGGCTAACAACAAATTTCCAATCAAAACATATTTGATCCGTGGTACATTTCTGAGCTACATCTTAGATTCCTTTGTAGCCTCGCTCTCGCCATCATCCTTCACTGGTTATCCTTCTTTGGGAATCGGGGCCTCAAACAAGGTCACACCCGGACCCACTTTGAAAAGAGCCTCTTCTTGAAGGTCACGAGTCAGAATCGATTCAAGTGTCTCAACAACCTGGCTCATAACAGCCTACCTTTAGGATTTTGACTTAGACATTGGTAAGCTAAGTTGGCGACTTTTATGGCGCTTTTGATGAATATTGACCTTCCATTCGGGGTCTAGTATTCTCACAAGTTTCTTGTTGTGGACCGATGCGGTCTAGCCCACTGGTAACAATTTGTTAAGTTAAGTTAAAAAAAAAAAAATGGATAAAACCGAAACCATCGCTAGTACATTTCTAACCACGGATAGCCGTGGGCAACCCACGGCTAGTACATTGCTAACCACCCCTGTGTGTGGGCAACCCACGGCTAGTACATTTCTAACCACCCCTGTGTGTGGGCAACCCACGGCTAGTACATTGCTAACCACCCACAATGTGTAGGCAACCCACGGCTAGTACATTTCTAACCACCCCTGTGTTTGGGCAACCCACGGCTAGTACATTTCTAAAAAAGTTGAGAACTTTACATACCCCATGAGGGATTTGAGTCGATACAATACTCTAAACCACAAGTCGATCGGTTGGAAGATGAGTAATATCTTACGCTTTTGAGCTTCACCATATCTTCCAACCAATGCAAAAATACCCTTTTCAATATCGAAAACCAAACACAACCCAACAAGATTCTTGAAAGCCACGAATGAACACTTTCACACAATTCCTTAATCATATCCAGGAATCATCAAGAAAATCTGCAGCATAGTATTTAAATACACATATTCAATAAATTCTTTCAGTTTAATTTCTTTCAAACTTTAAAAAAAAAATAAAAAATGGTGAACCTGGGTAGCCGTGAGTTTTGAAGGTGGTGGTGGGTTGTGGTGGTGATCGGAGGAAGATCGGTGATGGTTTTGATCGGTGGTGATCGGAGGAAGAGGTGATGGTTTTGATCCGTGAGTTTAAGAAGTTTGTGTGTGTGTGTGTGTGTTTTATATAAACTTAATCAGAATATAAATAGGTATAAAAATATAAAGTGTATTTTTTTAAAAGTATTTTGTATTCAAAAGTGTATAAGTTGCTAAAAGACATATGTATGGGACCAAGTTGCCCAAGATATATGTACTATTTTATAATAAAAAGACTTTACTTTTTGCTAAAAGACAAAATATGTCGGTTCTTGAAGAATGTAGGTCCCAGTTAGAAGAACTAACCTAGTACACTGACAAGGTGGGCCCAAATATATGGACACTTGTCAAATTTATAGGAGAGTTGCCTATGGGAGAGTTGCCCATGGGGCATTTTGAGAAGTGAAAAAAAAGTGGGACATTTGGGGTAAATTTGTTGGGCAACTGGGGCAAATAGAGAATTTCCCCTTTATTTATTTATGTCTTTCCGTCCCGACTAAATTATTATTGCATTTCAAAACGTCAATTAACTAACCAATCATATTTTTGTGAATTTTTTATTTGGTCAAAATCAATGTTTGAATTTTGTTTCAATTTACCGTAAAGTGTGTTTGGTACAGAGAAATAAAGCCAGAGAAAAAGAAATGAACTAATTTCTCTTGTTTGGTAGGTTGAGAAATTAGATAGGCGGAGAATTTCGAATTCTCAAGGAGTTCACTTCTTTTTATTTTGTTAACTTTCATTTCCACTACTTTTAGTTGGGAAATGGGAGAAATGAGAGTATTTTGTATAATTTTAAAAAAAATACATTTTTAAAAATATTTTTTTTAAATAAATTTTCTAAAAATAAGTTTTTTAAAAAAATAAGTTGTTTTGAAAATTAATTTTAAAAAATTAATTTTTTTAAATAAGTTTTTGAAAAAAATTAAAAAAAAAAATTATAATAATTATTTTTTAAAAAAAATAAAAAGTAAATAAAATTTAAAAATATTATTTTTAAATATTTTTTTAAATAAGATTAAAAAGTAATTTAAAAAAAAATAATTATTTAAAAAAAAATTAGAATTGTTATTTAGAAAAATATTTTTTTAAAAAATAATTATTTAAAAAAAAATTAGAGTTGTTATTTAAAAAAAATAATTTAAAAAAAAATCAACAAACAAATACATGTGAGTCTCATTTGATAAAATGTTATTTATTTATTTATTTTCATTTCTTGGCTTAAATCTCTGTTGTTACCAAACATTAAATTGAACAAAATTCTCTACTGATTTCTATTCTCTGCATTTCTATTCTCTGCTTCATTTAATTTCTTTGAAATTCTCTGTACCAAACGTGCCCTTAAGATCTGATATAATCCGATCCGATTTTTACTTTTTCGAAATTCAAACTAAAAAGTTATTGATCATATTTTATAGAATTTAAAAAAGGGCAAAAGCTACAAATTACCAACGTACTTTCAAATTTGTGCCGACTTAAAACACATACTATTTTATTCTAATTTTATTCTAAGATAGTCAATATAACCCTGAAGTGACTATATTGCCCTTGTAAGGGCGTTAGTCCTTTTGAATCATTAGTCCTCTATACTAACGGCTGTTAGTCCTTTTGCACGTCTTCATCCGTTTTTACACGTTTTCGGCTGTTTTTGCATTGTTTTCGCCTGTTTTAACATGTTTTACTTTGTTTTTGCACGTTTTCGTCTGGTTTTACACTTTTTTGTCTGTTTTTACACGTTTTCGTCCGTGTTTACACATTTTAGTTCATTTTTGCACGTTTTCGTCCGGTTTTACACGTTTTCATTCGCTTTTACATCTTTTCGTCCGTTTTTACACGTTATCATCCGTTTTATACGTTTTCGTTTGTTTTGCGTTTTAAATGCTTTTATCGTTTTTATCCATTTCTTCACGTTTTCATCCGTTTTTACACGTTTTCGTCCGTTTTACATGATTTCGTCCGTTTTTTATGTTTTCTTTTGTTTTTACACGTTTTCGTCTTCTTTTTACATGTTTTTGTTCATTTTTGTTCATTTTCGTTCGATTTTATACGCTTTTATTCGTTTTTACATGTTTTCGGCTGCTTTTACACGTTTTCGTCCGTTTTTACACGATTCTGTCCGTTTTTATTCGTTTTTACACGTTTAAGTTTGCTTTTACACATATTCGTTCGTTTTTACATGTTTCCATTTGTTTTTACACGTTTTCGTTCGTTTTTAAACGGTTTGGTCTGCTTTTACATGCTTTCGTGCGTTTTAACACATTTTCCTTCGTTTTATACGTTTTGATTCGTTTTTACATGTTTTCATCTCCTTTTACACGTTTTCGTCCGTTTTTAGACGATTGCCGTTTTATACGTTTTTATCATTTCTTACACATTTTCGTCAGCTTTTATACATTTTCGTCTGCTTTTACACGTTTTCATTCGTCTTTACACGTTTCGTCCATTTTAACACGTTTTCGTTCGTTTTTGCATGTTTTGTTTGTTTTACACGTTTTCGTTCATTTATATACGTGTAAAAATGGGCAAAAACGTGTAAAAACATATGACAATGTGTAAAAACGAACGAAAACATGTAAAAATGGACAAAAACGTGTTAAAACGAACAAAAACGTGTAAAAATGGACAAAGACGTAGCGGATGAAACGTGTGAAAACGGACAAAAACGTGCAAAAACGAACGAAAATGAGCAAAACGGACGAAAACGTGTTAAACGGACGAACGTGTAAAAATGGACGAGACGTGCAAAAACTGATGAAATGGTATAAAATCGGACGAAATCGTGTAAAAACAGACGAAAGCGTGCAAAAACGAATGAAAATGTGCAACAACGAACAAAAACATGTAAAACATATGAAAACGTGTAAAAACGAATGAAAACGTGTAAAAACGGACGAAAATGTTTAACACTACAAGAAAAAGGGCTTTCACCTAGGGACAAAACACTAGGAAATCCGTCAGCAAAGGGCTTTAGTGACACATTTCGAGGAAAAATCCTAACGAAACCATGCTCGAAATGCTTAGTGACGAACTTTTTCCTCGGATTTTGTAATTTCGAACGAAATAGTTTCCTAGGAAGTCCTCACCGATGGCCAAAACAAAGTCCGAAAATTAGTCGAACTTTGCCATAAATTGACCGATTTCTACCAATTTCCAACAAAGTTTCAGTTTGGTTTCCATGGATTTCCTACAGATTTAACTTTCATTTCCTAGTATTTTCCCACAAAATTTCATTTGTATTTCATTCGCAGATTTGGATTTCTGCAAAATCATATACTATAAAATAAAACACCAAATAAATACTCAACAATATAAAGATATCTATCATAAAACTAAGTAGCGTGTTCAAAGTTCGCTAGATCCAAGCTTATACAACAATATCCAAAAAAGCTCGGTTATGGAAACTCTTTGTTGAGTTTCTAACATGTTAGCAAAAGATTTAAATTCAGGTGGTACCTAAGTATCCGAGTTTGAATTTTCCATATACATAACCAAATAGCCAACTTACTGGGAGGTGGTGAAGGTGGCGGTTTTAGTGTTTTCAACGTTTTAGCAATCTCTTTCACTTGTTGCTCCAGTTCTTTCACTCGTTCCTCCGCTGCCCTTTCCCGCTCCTCAGCAGCCTTTTGTTGCTCCTTCGCAGCTAGTTCCCGCTCTTGAGCTGCCTTTGCTTGGTCTTCAAGTTGTCTTTTCAAATTTTCAACCTAGAAATATATTAAAGCATTAGAATTGGGGATATCTTAGCTGAAATAACATGCAACCAACTTGTTGCAATCTCAACTTAGAAAATAACATCTAATCACTTTTAAATGTCCATTATAACTGACTTAGGTAAGATTTAATTACATATAGAGAACTAATTTTATATGCTGAATGCAGCCATTTGGCCGCAAAGAAATGCGGCTAATATATTGTCATTATACTTACACAATTTTCATAACTTGGCTGCAATATATGCAGCCAACTCCCTACAATTTCTGAATTTCAAACATGAAATCAAAACCAGTGTTAGACCATCCTTTCATAAGTGATTAATATAATAATTCCTAGACATTGCTACCTTTCTGAGTCTCAAACAACAGAGTTAAAAACAGTTTATAAGCTTGTATTTTAGACATAATTATGCACCTCTATCGTGTGTTTATAAGATGTCAATGAACATTTTGCTTAATGTTGACACATTTCACTTCTACTATTAGTTTCTGGCATCTCCGTTACAAAGCCTACTGGAACCCATTAGAAGTTGTTATGACTCATCTTAACCCAATATGACCCATTAACCCATAACAACACTCGATGAACCATAACAACCCACTATTATCTACTTTAACAAAATATCATATAGTTGAGGATCAAGACATACCTCATTTGAAAATGTTATCCCAGTGCTTGGCGTGCTCGGTGTACCTGTCCAGGTAAAATCAAGATCCATTGGGGTACCAAAGCCGAAAAATCTTCCTTTTTTGGAGGGTCCACCACAAGCTCGCTCCCATATCTCCCTATCATCAACACGAGGATGAAGTGTGCGGTCTGCCCCATACTTTTCCTCCATTAGATCTGAATAGTTTTCCTATAAACAGATATATAGTTTAAAATATATAAATAAGTACTTGAACAGTTCGTACTAAGAAGATATAAATCGTTTTACCGCCACATTCTTCGCCCTAGTGGTAATATACTCTAAATATGAGCCTTTCTTTGTACGACAACGCTTATAAACTTCTAAGGAACTTACCGGACCACCTCTTTCCTTTTCCTACAAATTTATAATTTTAAGTTACATTAAAAAAACTACATAACTTAGAAGAAATGAAAAATACGAATACTATAATATATCTTTACCATTCTTAGACGATGTTGATCAATACGAATTGAGCCAGCAGTATGTTTTGAAACCTGGCCATCAACTAGGGTGCTCCTATTTTCCCGACCTGCTTTTGAATTTTTTCCATGCAGGGGTATTCCACACCCTATCAATCATGTCAGACCAATATTCTGGCTCGATCCAGATTGGGGGATACGGCCTAAGGATTGTGAAGTCCTGGTCAACAAGTGGGGTACCCGCATTACTAGCTCGGCGTTCAGCTTCTAGTCGACATTCCCTCATCATATCAGAAAACCTCTTACTCAAATAATCCTTAAAGTTTTTTTCAACTAAGGCTTCAACTCGAGCATCCCGATAAGGCTACACGCGTCGTTCGGGGTCAAAGGAACTTCCTTTTCATCGAGCAAGTTTTTCAACACCCTAGGCAAAGAACCTAATCGTTGTAGTGTAGTATTTGGGTAAGCCACGGAATTGATATCGTTCTCAGGGAATAGGAATGCTAGTGAGAAGTTACTACGCTAAGGTTGGGGTTGAGGAAGATTATTTTTATCTTTTATGTTTTCTTAGGAAATAGAAAGGTCACAATTTCGGGTATTGGATTTGGGGTTGGTATTTCAACCGATTACACTATTCGCCTAATTATCTAATCTAAGGTGTATGTAGTCTATGTCTAATTATTGTGTGCTCGTATGATGATTTAAAGATGTGTTTACTTAGATTTTATTACTCCTTAATTATCTCCTATTGATGGTTGAATTGCCACGTCCTTATTCTTAATCGCGTTGTGTGTCTAAGGTCGTAGGGTATGCGTTTATCCCTAACTTTTTGAAACTACCAAAGGTTATCGCCTAAAAAATCTCTAGGATTTATAAACTTAACACTAAGGTACTCTTCGGATGGTTTAGCCTACAATGACTCTAGGTACTATAAGCTAAGGTTCAACAAAGATTAATCAAGCATTAACTACACAACGGATGATCTATCGCAATACTAGATCATTAACAATTAAGATAAGAGACAACCAATCAATATTCAATAATTAAGTTTCACTAGCGAGGTACCAAGAATGCGGTGCGGTACCACATGACTAAATTTTGTGGCCAACAAAAGTTTTTTGTTTATATGTTTTTCTAACAATAACTTTACAAATAAATGACAACTTTTAATTAGAATAACTATTAAAAATTGCAATGCAAACTATTTCATATACAAAATAAACATTAGGTCCGAATTAAAGAGAGTAACATAGGTAGCATCTTAGAAACATAAATTAAAGATAAATGTCACTATAAATTTGACGTAAGATAAACATTAGATATGCTATACAACAAATTTGTTTCTTAATATCATAAACATGTAACATTTTTTGTACATTATAACCCATACTTCTACCTCCTACTAACTTCTACCACTTAACATGTGTTAGAAATATGAACAAGAATAATATAAAGCCGATAGCTAAAAAAGCTTTGTACAACTTTTATTGGCACAATCTAAATTAATCAAGAATATGTTTTATAAAATAAATTTAACAAAATTTACATCTTTTGTTGGCACAATACATATAGATAAAGCCTTGTACCCGAAGCCCAATATTAATTTCGGATGGAATTTTAATAAGAGCCCAACAATTGTCCAATTTACCTAATATCCACACTTACATAACCTGACACCCTAAAATTTAGGTATCCTCGTGCCGTCCCGTTGGTATCGTGAGGAAAGTGCTGCCACATCAACAACTTTTCTCATAACATAAGAATTCACCACAACACCAAAAACCCTCCTCCCTCTTATAACACCAGTTTCTGGTGCCGTCAGCCCGTCATGCACCCTTGGACCTCACATATTTTATTTATTTTTTAAATAAACCAACACATTTAACTAAGATTAAAATTTCATTAATAAAAAAGATACATTATAAAAGTAAAAAAAAGTAAAAATAAAGAAAACATTAAAATTAACAATACTTAAAAAAATGCAATTTAATGATTAAGATTACATAAATATTCCACGGTATCGTGTTGTTTAACAGATGGCCAATGTCTTTAAGCCACCAATGTCTTTAAGCCTTCGATATCAAGCAAATTAGTCCCAAGTTCCTTATATCATTTCATTTAAATTATAACCCAAATTCTTACCATCCGATAGCCCATCTAATACCACGATATATATAAACAATATTATCCCTACTTATCCCCTAACCTAACCCTAAAATACCCCACAAAATGCACCCTCCTTTCTGCATCACGCACCTTGTAGCCACTTAAATATCTCTTCACAGAAATAACGCAGCAACCAATCATCTTCAACTTTCTCACAAAAAAATTCGAATATATCAATCAACTAATCGAACCACAAACTCCAACTCATCATATTCTATCTACTCAAAATACCATTCGAAACTCACATTCATCTCCTTTGTTTCTTGCAGTAAAAAAAAAGGAAAACGCCACAACGTGGTTTCTTTATTTAATATGTGCATGTATTTTCTGTGTGCAGTGACGTAGCAGTCATCTCACGGTCTAAAAAATAATCTCTTTTTCAACTTTAAAGATGTGCATTAATGTGGTTTCTATATTTAATATGTGTATAAATGTGTTGTATATTATGCATATGTTGTTGCAAGTCTGAATTTTTGGGCTTTAATGTGTTGTACATCATGCTTTAACACTTTCAAGTCTGAAAAGTCTGAAAATTAATTAAGAGAGAGTGTGGTTTGTGTATTATAAGTAGTATAGATATCTCCTATGCAAACACACAAGTAAATTAGCCGGACATGGGAAACATGCAAGCATACACACAATTAATTGAAGACATAATTGAATTAATGAAGTAAAACACTTATCTTGGTGTAAAATAGGTATAGAACCTAAAATCTTGTACAAGACACCTTGGTTCGGTTTAGGTTTTACTCCAAAAGACTACACACCAAAACTAAAAATTGGATTCTATATATAAGATTACACATGCGACGGCGTCACCTTATGCTTGTGAAGCCGTCCCTTCACTTTCGGCGTCGTATGGATCAAATCTAGGCCTTCGAGTTGTGGCCCTACTCTTTTAAAACACGCCGTCACTTGTAAATGAGCAATTTGGCTATCGAGCCGTCATAAAGCGGTCCGACGGCGTCAACTGTTTTGTGCTGATGCCGTCACCTTCGATTCGGCGACTGAGTGTCTCGATTCTTGACTTTGGTTATTTTCTTCAGATATTCGCGCCTTTTCATCCGAATAAGTGTCATTCCAACATTTTGCCTTTAAGATACCTAAAAGTGAAAAGGAACGATATTAAGTAATAAGCGATACAAAAGTGATCAAATAAGGGCTTAAACGACCCTAAAAAGGTACATTTTAAAACTTTATCAATCCCATTGTTATACTCCCTATAACGTTTCAAGTTGATTATATGCTTCGTGCATCACTTTATGAGTTAAATGTACATCACTTATAAAGGCTTTTGGTTTATCATATTATAAGCAATTGTAATTACAAACCCGAAAACGCTCCCACATAAGTTTGATATCATGTTTTGGTACCTTCTTCCATGTAGCCCAAGGACCATCAAACAAATACTTGAAGATAGAAGTTATTTGTCGGTGAACACGTGCCTCAGTAAAGCTACATAATCAAACCAATACATACAGTCAACACTAGTATCATTTTTTATCTCAATGTTAAGATTTCATAAGCATTAAAACATACCCATTATGATATGGATAAATCCAACTCCTCTGTGATGATTCAGTAGGTGGTGTGTCAGCTATGTTTGAGCCGCGAGGACGTTGTGATGACTCCATGTCAAGCTCATCCATTCCCTCCTCAAGATCCTCCTCTTTGCGGCACCATCACCTTCCGCCATAGCACTCCTACTACTAAATCTACCCCCATTTATATCTCTCGATCTAACCACATGCCTATTGCCCTCGTCTATATATTGCCCTATGTCTACCCGATCATCTGCAAATGAGTCACCATTACCAGAACCTCTACTACGTCCACCTCTACCACCATGTATACCTCTTGGTCTAACTACATGCCTATTGCCCTCGTTAATAAACTCACCTATATCTCCTCGATCATCTGCAAACTGGTCACCATTACCAGAACCTCTACTACGTCCACCTCTACCACCATCTATACCTCTTGGTCTAACTACATGCCTATTGCCTTCGTAAAAAAACTCACATATATCTCCCCGATCATCTGCAAATCGGTCACCATTACCAGACGCACTACTACTTCCACCTCTACCACCACCTCTACCAGCACCAACACCTTTAGGTCTGCTAACAAGACGACATGTCGGTCTACCTACAAATCAATCTCTTGGTTGATTAGGAGGTATATCCCCGGGGCCATCCCCGCTAGAACTTTTACCTTTACCTAATTTTCGCTTTGACATGGTGTATCTGAAATATGAAACAAAACATGAAAATAATTAGTGTACGTTTCAAGCAATTTTAGTTTTGATTATAAACAAGGACTTATAGTAGTGTTTAATGTCCACAGTTTTCTTCCAAACACAATTTGTTTGAGAATAGGTGAAGTCTAATAACTATGTGTTAACTAAGTCGCACAAATTAAACTTTAATAAACCTTCAATTTATCATTTGGTACATACTTCGATCCACATTAATATGCAATTTCAACATCTAAACCATATTCCAAAAAGTATTATTTTAAGTAAGAACCCTTAAACATACAACTATTAACCTAAACATAGCCACAACAATAAAGAATAAAAATTGAACAAAAATCAGTTTTAGCTCATCATCTCTTAACTTAATAAATGCGTATACAATTTACACATAATAAGATATTACACATACAGGTTGCAGCAAAAAAAAACAAGAAAACTATAGATTATACCCCTAATTTATGAAGTAACCATTTATTGTTTCAAAAAATACAGATTTTGAAATTGGGTCAAACATAGGGGTAAACATATCTAATTTGTTCCATAACATATGAAGATTAGAAAAGAGAGAACAAAAATTAACCTTGGCAGTATCAGTGAAGGGGGTCGGAGTGGGAGCTTTAGGTCGAGCCAGGAGTGAGTGGGTGGGATTTGGGTGAATGAAAAGGTGAGATCTAATTTTGGGGGAAAGAGAGGATAAGGTCTTAACTTTTGGGGGGAAAGAAAACATCATATTTGGTTTGGGGGGAATGAAAAATTAAGATTGGATTTTTGGGGGGAATGAAAAATTTTAGAGCACACAAGTAAAATGTTTACTTGTTTTTAATAGGAAGTTATATAAATGAATTTCTAGGAAATAACTAGGAAGTAGTTATATATTTCCTACGGATTAGCTATGTTATTTTATTCATAAGACATCTCTAGGAAGTCACTAGGAAACTCCGACGGATTTGTGATGAAAAAATTTTTGTCACTAATTCCTAGGAAATCGCTAGGAAAACTGTCACTAATAATTGTGGTCATAATCGGTGGGAAAATCGTAGGAAATTCGAGCTAAAATGGATCTTCTTAACGGTATTATTATTATTACTATTATCAACATAATATGATTTACAAGAAATTAGTAGAAAGCGAGATACTATCTATGCCTCACTCCTATAGCTATAGCAAAATTAATCCTACTAAAAATATCAACAACAACACATTCCAAATTGTCTTGAATCATTAAGAATTAAAAGTTTAGAACTAAAAAGTTTTGATGACCTTAAACTTTACGTATAGTATTGCTTAAAAATATGGTTGCAAAAGTCACTAGATGTTGGGGACTTGGGGTGGTCGACCACCACGTAGCTAGTATTTCGCCAAGGCGGCCTAGCAGATTGGACTTTTCTATATATGAATTTTAAATTATATGTATATTGATAAACTAGATCCAATATGCCTTGGATAGACGGGTAGTTCTATCTAAGGTTGTTAAGATCGAGATCTTACCTAGGATCGTCAACGACTTTGCAAGATCGTAATTGTAGGATTGGATCGGGATCGTAAAATCCTATGAAAATGTATATATTTTTGTATAGGGGTTGTAGTTTTATATTTCTGTATAATATTTAATATAATAAACGGATATAAATGAATGATAAAAGAAAAAGTTATATGTTCAAGTACCGTATTATTAGAATATTAGATATATTGCAATGCATACTTGCATAAAGTTACTACATACGTACACCTACTTCTTGTTTCGATATTTTTTATTATAAGTTTTTCGTGATAACATTTAGATTAATGCAAAAAGATAGTGTTAATTTATTGATACGTGATTCTGTGACTTTTTTCTTACAATATATAGATTAATGCAAAAATATAAATAAATTGTGTCTGAAAATGAAACGACATAATTTGTAATCGAGGGTAACACAATATTTTTTTTCTTGATGACCAAATAAATTAAATTAGAATATTCTGATAATATTACTAATTTTTTTTAACATATAGTTCTGTTATTTCATTTTATGGTGACAATGTGAAGATATATAAATTAAACCAGCAACTTTACATCAGCAGTAACCCGGCCAACTTCAAGGACGTTCCCTTTTATAAGCAAATGAACCTGAATACATAAAAATAAAAAAAAGAATACAGACTTGTTCTTCTTTGATGAAAACCTATCAGCACATTCTGTTAATTCATTGCTTTTAGAATTCCTACTATAACATCGAATTGAATTTGAGTTCTCATAAATAATGTGTAGGCTTGATTATAGTGTGCTTGATTTTGATGTATCAAACCAAAGCAAATTGAAGGATTTAAATTGGCTACGTGAATTAGAGTCGATGCCTGATTTCAGGTAAATAGACTGTTAAGATGAATATAGCTCTAATTAACTAACTATTTGCTTTAAAATTACTCCATAGGGTCTAGGAAAGATTACCTCAAAATTGGTGTCCCTCTCTGAGCTGCGATTACATGTAACTGGAAAGCTGCTGAAGACATTCTTGAGAAGCACAAAGATTTAGAATTGGTAAGATGTTGTATTACTGAAAATGGAAACCGCACTTCACATTGCGGCATCTGCAAAAGTCCCTGGAAAGGTGAACTATTTTGTGGAAAATCTGGTGAGGAAAATGACAAAGGAAGACTTGGCATTAGAAAATATAAATTACAACACCGCACTCTATTTAGCAGCTGCAGCTGGAAACCTTAACACGGTTAAGATTATGTTGAAAATGAACGACGAGTTGCTTTCAATCCGAGGTGGCGGTGGAACAGATAAACCGCCAGAATTGATGCCAATATATACTGCTGCCTTGTTCGGAAATCACAATGTGGTGAAGTATATGTATGCAAAATCTAATGATTTGAATGATTATCCCTGGACACCTCGGACTCGTGGTTGGCTTCTTGAGAAAAGCGTTGACAATAATATGTTTGGTACGCATTTTAGTACCTACGCTTTCTTCCATTTTTTTGTTTATCATATCTTATGTGCCGAATTGGTCTTCCTAACAAGGGGATGACCGTGTCCACACACTAATCAAATTGTTAGAGCATCTACAATGCATCAAGTCTTTTGATGCATTTAATGCATACTCATTTAATGCCTTGTAGTTTTTAGCAATAGCTTGTAGTTGGCCAAGTCTTCTTTCAAAATTTTGAAAAGTATCTCACAATGCAAAAAAGCTCTTATAATGACTTGATAGAATAATAAAAAACTTTTGATTGTTTTACCCATTGTGGATGCTCTTAGAGCATCCGCAATGCACAAGTCTTTAATAGCTTTTACTATTCTATAAAGTTATTTGACAAACTTTTTTGCATTGTGGTAAAAGCTTTTTGAAAAGCTTTTTAAGAATGACTTGGTTAACTTCAAGTCTTTGGCAAAAGCTTTTCACTCTCCATTGATGTTTATTTTACTATATTTATTCATTAATTACAAAGCTTTTAAAAGACTTGTGCCATTGGACTAATGACTTTTAGATGACTTTTCAATAATAAAAGATGAGTTATTAAATGTGAAAAGTCTTTAAAGACTTGTTGGATGCTCTTATTAGGAGGATAAGTATGCACACAATTGAGGAGGAATATCATTGTCCTTTTAAAATTAAGTCATATCCAGTAGTCAAATGTAAAACAAAAAATGCTTTCTTTCTTGCTTTTCATTGCTATTTTTGCACAACATTGTACCTCACAAAGAGCTTTCAAATCTATATCAGATATCGCACTAAAGATAGTGACAAAGTATCCAGAACTTGGAACTGGAGTGTACTTACAATTCTGGCTCGAAAGCCTGAAGCATTTCGTGAACCAGAATCTAATTTCATCCAGCGCACCTTCAGCTGGGGTATAAATCTCTACTCCAAGAAGATTGTTACAGATCAACCATCTCAAAATGGCAATGGAAGTGTTCCTGGAGATTTGGATGAAGAGCAACCGTCTCAAAATGGCAATGGAGGTGTTCCTGGAGATTTGGATCAAGAGCAACCATCTCAAAATGGCAATGAAGGTGTTCCTGGAGATTTGGATCAAGAGCAACCGTCTCAAAATGGCAATGGGAATGTTCCTGGAGATTTGGATCAGAAGGCTGCAATAAAGTGTAGTACCATCTGGAGAACCATTAAGGATGGCAAACATCTCTACCCCTCTGGTATCATTGGGAAAACCATCACATGTGGCAAGCATCGCTGCTCCTCTAGTATCATCGGGAGGGCCATAAAGTCTGGTAAACATCTCCACTTCTCAATGTTTAATGCACATCAACCATCTTAAGATAACTATGTATCAACTTTTGATTTTTCAGATCCAAACCTAGTACATGTCTTGTAAACATCTATGTACTCCTTTAACTTACTAATCTTTAACGAAAAGATCATTTCCACCAGAAGTCTTGACTGCTAATCAGTCAAGGAGGTTAAAAATGTTAGAAGGGCAGATGTCTTAAAAACCTTATAGTATTTCACTGTTTTCATATATAAGTCCGTGATCTTCATTTAATTTTATTTCCATGTCAGCAAAAATAGCTTACATGGCATCTAACTATTAAGGGTAAAAAGTTCTTTTAATAAAAGAT
>CM040246.1:19368862-19428107 GCA_022545495.1 Chrysanthemum lavandulifolium
AACATGGTGGACCATTTCTTGAAATATATGATACAATTTATTTATTGAGAATTACAATTATTAGGAGTACAATGTTTACTGCATCAAGCAACACTTATATTAACTAAATGGGTTTGTATTTGTTCAATCTTGTCTTTCATCTTATGATTGTTTTACTTTTTTATTTTTAGCTTCTTAGGTTATTTTTATTGATGCAAATGTGTGGAGGTGAGAGGTTAGTCAACGCTTCTTTAGAGAATTCTCGCTCAAAAGTCAATTCAATACTTTAATGTTTTGTAAATAGACAACTTTTATACAACCCTTCACTCACATTAGAAAGGTGCGGATCACTGCCATTGTGCATATAATAATTTTTTTTTCTTATTCTCTTTTCAGCAACTTGATCTAACAACAAATAATCTGGGTTTACATGTTGGTGAAGGGTGGATAAAAAGGGATCCGGTTATGGGTTTCTTTTGTCAAACATAATTATGTTGTATGCCTTTTAAGCTTATTATCACAAAGTTCTTGAACCGAGTATTGCAATTTGGGTATGTCTAATTTTGTCTAATAGAATATGAATTGCACTTTCTAATTTACACAGTTTAAAACTAGATATTCTTCTTTGTGATGATGTATTATAGGAACTTGAAAATTTTATGCTAAACTTGCTAAGTACGTATTTTACAATGTTTTGAATCTGATCATAACTTTGTTTTCTTTTTTTTGTGGATTTAGGTTATTATGCGAGTTCACTTCCATATTAAACCAATTTTGAGCATTCCTTGACTCAAACAACAGGCGTCAATTTTGGTATGTTCAAAGACAATCTTGATTTCTGTAGAGGTACTTTAAAGTTTTATTTTTATGCTTGATTTTTCTTTGTTTAGTTCTTACCCGTTTGTCCCATTAAAAACGAAAGAGTCACTGAATTGTCCCTTTCATAACTGAACGGGTCAACATTTTCATCTCTACAAGTCAACTTAGATTGATAATAATAAAAAATAAACTAATATATTTGGAGTAAACTAATTTAGAGGTTTAGAGGTTTCACGTAACATTGGACCTGGCCGACCTTCACCCAGTTGACCAATTTAGTTTTTTTTTTTTTTTTTTTTTTTTTTTCCTGGTTAGAAATGAATGATCAAGGAAACCGACCCAATTTTGCATAGAAGGAAAATTTTCCACCGTGCCCAAAATCTATCAAAGAAACAAATTTGTTCTATGGTTTTTGCCGTGGTGTTTTTGTTAAATGCAAGTGATTGGTTGGACAACTTTTTAGATGATTTGCAAGCTGCTTATCTGAAAGGCTGCAGTTATCGGCTTTGTGACACTTGGTTGCTTGGGTGTTTTTGCAGGCTGCTTGGCTATTTTTGTTAAATACAAGTGATTGGTTGGACAACGGTCTGCCAAATGCTTCATTTATGCACCTCGCCAGAAGTTGTGTAAGCCACCTTTATTATGAAACCTTTGTTTTGACTTCTGAGTAGTGTTGTTTTTAACTTCTCTAGCCTTCATTTTGTGTTACATATTAGAAGTTAATAGATAATACCACAAATAGAATAAATAGAATGTGGAGTATGTGTTAAAGGTATTTAAATCAGCCACTAGATCAAGAGCATCATATATATTTTTTTTGGTTTCTACAAAAATTAAACAGTTTAGTTGCAACAAATTGCAATCACATATACCAAACACTTGAGAGGGTTATTAGCACTTCAAGGTGCAACAATCAGTTTTACAAGGGAAATTTAATACCTCTATATCTTTAAATTTCTTAATAGTATACACTATACATGATCTGAAAAAACAGTTTTTATGTTTTGTTTTTGTTCAATTACCTATAAAGTTTTTCTATGATCATGTTCTTCTTTCTTTATATTATTGTTTATCCTACAGGTATACTGAATTCTATGATGAGATGTATGTGCCAATGGCAATTGCAACGTTTAGTCATCTACTTCTTGGACAACATGCAATGGTTAAACCTTCAGAGGCCGAAAGGAATCTTTTGCAATCTACTACTTCTGCTGGAGGAACATGTGGCATTGCAGGACCCTATGGTGCAGTTGATCGGAAGCTATATGTGGGAAATTTGCACTTCAACATGACTAAACTGCATCTTAAGCAGGTAAAATATATGGCCATATTTATTTGGTTAAAATCTAAAATATAAGCTTAAAATTTGCACCATTTATGTTGGAAATTAAGTTAGTATTTTGTTTTTCAATTGTTTATTTATGATAATCTCATCTCCAGATTTTTGAAGCCTTTAATTTGGACCGGTGGAGTTAGTGCAATTGCCAACGGATCCTGAAACAGGACATTGTAAAGTCTTTGGGTTTATTCAAGTCAGTGATTTTATTTATAAATCATTTAATTTCAAAAGATTGTTCTATTCATCAACGTAGGCATATAACTTTTTTTTCCTTTTATATAGAAGTTTGCCCAACTTGAGCATACAAACGCAGCACAAAGTTTAAACGAAAAGCTTGAGAAAGCTGGCGTATAATCAAGGTAAAATTTTGTGCTTATGTAACTGTTGTATATTACAGTAACATTTGACCGTTCTTTATGTCCAGTTACCGATTTTATTTTATTTATTTATTTATTTTTGTAGGTATCTTCGTTACTGAGCATGTTGGGGCACAAGACACTGGAGCAAAAGCAGCCAAAGGTGGAGGTTTGGTGAGTCCACCTGCTTGATGACCTCCACATATATTATTTTATTTATAATTTGCAAAAATCATGTGAGAAGCTGATGAAATTTCACTACAATGATTTAAAAGGATGTAACATTAGATAAATAAAAAATAACACTACCTAAGATACATATAAAACTAGCATTAAGAGCTATGATCATAGTACGTGTTACCACAAATAACATCAAATGTGGCGACAACAAAACAAGAAAGATGCATCATTTAATGAATGCATGAGGACTCTGTTATACCAGATAAACAAAAGCGTTTATTGAAAAATGATTTATGATCTTTTATTTTCCAATATTTTGTATGTCAAGTTGCTTGAAACATTTGTACTCATTCAAATAACCAAGTTTTGACCGTTTATCACTTGATATTGTTTCGTTTGTAGTTGTCTTTGGTTCTACACTTTACCGTATGTATCGTCGGAACATGTTTAAATAACTTTTTTTTGTCAATGTTTGATGTTTAGTATGTCTTTTTCAGATGAGCCTTATATTTTGCTTACAACCTCTATTATATAATCTAAAACGAAAAGATGACTAGGCTGTCGCAGGCCTTAGATTTGTCACGCAGATGGTAGTATAAAAAAAAGTACTACAAACATTTTATACACATATGTACAACTACATAAATGGCATGTTTTATATCGTTTTTTACATATACTTTTATCAGCAACTTTATTTTATTTACTTATTTATTTTTATAATAGGTGTTCACGGAATGAGCATGGGCTACTCGAGTGTTTGACGTGTATTGCATACCTTGCCTTTTGAAGACTATCACCAGTTGGATAAGGCGTGTACTCATGTGTTTCTTTGTAACGACTAATTGCGCAATAAAAAGTCATTATCTACTTTTTTGCCTCTCTTTTAATACCCGTGAATTTCAAGGGTCTTTTAGCTAATTATTCATACAATAAAATTTATAACAATTAAACCCTCTTTTAATATTGCATTAATACCAAATATAATTTGGTAAACGTAAAGAAAAGCAACATATTTATAGAACAATAATTCAAATTTGTAAGCGTTTATAAATACCAAATATAATAACAACTTTCGGCATATCAATATTTGGTAAACTTAAAGAAAAGCAACATATTTATAGAACAATAATTCAAATTTGTAAGCGTTTATAAACTGACTTGCTGTGGGTAGACAAAACATGGAAGACCATCATCTCCATGCAAGTTACCGCATCGCTTTTGTAATCGCTAGTTAATATCTACCATAATAGTAAAATGTCGACGATTAATATAATTAAAACCATCTTTTGCATTGTATACATGGCAATCGTAAAAGTTGGAAAGAAATAAGAGAACCTACTTTCAATTGTACGACGATTCAATCCATTGTTAACATATTCAATAAATTTAATGTCTTTTGGTGTCCTATCCATACCTGCAACAACAATCCATAAATGAAATTTTGGTATAAGTTAAAAACAGCTGCTAAAAGGCATATAAGCTACGGTTTCCTTAAATATACACAGATTTAGGCATTAGACGTACACATAACATAAGTTTGTCGGTCAGCGTTCCTGAGTGTTTCAGAAGCTGCGGTTCTTTACTGGTATCCCCACTGTTGCTCCAAGAAGGTGCCAATGTTTCCTGAATCCATGTCAATAAAACATACCTGTATAGTGAACAGCATGATCAACAACTAATATCCTAAACCAAGAAATGGCTGTTTGTACAGAGATATGACGACTGCAGAGAAAGTATTCTCCTGTCTTCAGCTGAATATCTGACAAATCTCCTCCAATCATTACTTCATCTTTCGTGTAATTTTCTTGCTCTACTTCACCATCATCCATATACAAGAGGCTAGCACCGAAACCGCTTACCACCAATCCATTCCCCAAAAAAATATTCACATTGACTACATCACCAGCGTCTAAAAAGTTTCCAATTAGTTAATTGCTTAATCACACAACATCTCCATCATCTCTGGGTTTGCAATAGATTCAAGGACTGTAAATCCAAGTAAGACCCTTGGTTATGTTACTGATTTTGGCGAACAAAGCCCACTTATCTTCATTTCCACCTAATGATGATCTGTATAAGGAGGTTACATTTAGATTTCGGATCTTGCGTTGCTTAGGACACAAAGGCATACAAAAGGATAAGCTTGAAGATGATGACATATACTCGGATGTCATACTTTGATTATGTATCCCTTGCAGATATATGCTCCTTATACCATACTCATACAACATCTACACCACACAAAATGCAGAATTATTAAGTTAATTGTATATTAAGGATTTGAGCTGAATATAATCATGTGGTTCTTTTGTGCTTCTGCATGCATTTAAGAGAATGATAACCTAGGTGTGCCAAATTCTGCCTTTTGTGATACTATGATCACCAACCAGGTCCACCTTAAATTCTTCATATGCTTTGATCCATTTCATATTTCCCATATGCGGCTTCATCTAGAAATACCATCGTAGAAGAAATATCAAATAAATTACTTATGAAGTATATTATATAAAGAGTGAATTACATAATTGGTCCTTGTGGTTTGTTGAAAATTGCATAAAATGTCCCTGTGCTTTTTTTTTGACAGGTTTCGTCCCCGTGGTTTACAAAACTTACGGATTTTGTCCCTCGTCCAAAAATGTCCGTTAAGTGTCTTGCGTTGTTAGTCCTTCGTTAGTGCAGTCCGTTAAGTTGTTTTGCACTGTTAGTCCTTCGTTAATAAATTTTGCACCGTTAGTCCTTATTTTTGAAAATATAGTTTTCCCCAATTAGTCCCTCCGTTAATAATAGTTTTTGTCCGTTTTATCCGTTTTCGTTCGTTTTAGCCGTTCTCCCGTTTTTACGTTTTTCGTCCGTTTTACGTTTTATTCCTTTTAATCATTTTTTATATGCTTTCGTCTGCATTTTTTACGCTTTTGTCCGTTTTTATGCATTTTTATCCGTTTTCGACCGTTTTTACATTTCATTCGTTTTGTCGCTTTTTTGTCCGTTTTTCCGTTTTGAAAAAGAAAATATCAAATTTAAAAAAATGAATAAAATTTTCAAAAATTTTTGAACAAAATATTTTTTTAAAAAGCGGACATTGAAAAAATTTCGAAAAATATTTTTTTCAAATATTTTTTAAAAATTCAAAAATATTGAAAAAGCGGACATATTTTTAAAAAATATATATATTTTGAAAATATTTTTTTATTCAAATTTTTTTTGAAATTTTTATTCAAATCTTTTTAAGCGGATAATAACGTAAGAAAAACCGATAAAACGCGTCAAAACGGACACAACGTAAGAACAACGGACAAAGCGAAGAAGCAGACAAAACATAAGAAAACGGACAAAAATTAAGAAAACCGAGAAAAAAGCGGACAAAAGCGTAAAAAAAGCGAAAGCATATAAAAGCAGACGAAAAGGATAAAAGGTAAAAGCGGACGAAAACGTAAAAAGGGGAAGCGGATAAAAACGAACGAAAACGATAAAAGCGGACAAAAGCGGGTGAAAACTATTATTAACGGAGGGACTAATTGGGAAAACTATATTTTAAAAATAAGGACTAACGGTGCAAAATTTATTAACGAAGGACTAATAGATGCAAAACACTTAACGGACTGCACTAACGAAGGACTAACAGCGCAAAACACTTAACGGACATTTTTGGACGAGGGACAAAATCCGTAAGATTTGTAAACCACAGGGACGAAACCCGTAAAAAAAAGCACATGGACATTTTCTGCAATTTTCAACAAACCACAAGGACCAATTATGTAATTCACTCTTATATAAATAATATAGGCAAGTATTTTCTTGTGTAGGCTATCTAAGATAATATAGCGTAACAAAGGGACAATGAATACATTTAAATTGCAAGTGTTATATATCGAAGATCCTAATTATAAGGATTCCTAAAACATCACAAGAATATAACGAAGTCAATTTTCATTGAGGGAATAAGAAATGATATCAAAAAAACTTTTAACCTAGTAATGGTCCGGTTCTTGTACGCACCAGGATACCACGGGTTTGGGCTAAAAAGACGTTGTGGGATTCCCTTCGGGACACTTCCAGCTGGTGCATAGGACACGACATATAGTTGGCGCACATGAGTCAATATTAACCTTGGTTCACCTTCCGTGCTGATATTTTGCATACTAAATATCAAGCTGATGACATATTCAAGCCTACCTCTTGCAGAAACTTTGACGATTCTTCACCCCAGCAACTTCTCTTGAGATTAAAATGACAGTAATCCCTTGTGTCGCAAATTTATGTGTAGTTTCAAATCCATTTTTTTTATTAGCACCAGTCACCACAGCTATAGTTTCTGCAAACCACCATCTAATATTTGAAAATAAATTATAATAATGCCATTTAAGCTCCAATTTCAACATTCAAATCCATTTAATATAAAACCAGTACTTGTACACTATTACATTTATATTTTCATTTGATAGACTTAATAAAACACAGGAATTTTAAAGACATCAGCAACATTTTACAGTCACACAGTATAAAAAAGAATGAACACATATTAACAACAACAGACAACGCAATTAGTATCTCAAAACGTATAAAAGCAACAACTGGGAAAAAAGGTACAAAATAAGCGTCAAATAACAAAAACATGCATACAGAAAATCGTTGTAGCTGAAAAACAACTAACCTTTGTAGATCCAAAAAGGTCGTCCAAGTGCTTGTTTTGAGGGCACGCAAACATAGGGTTTATGCCAAAACCATTATATACGGTTTAGAAACTACACAGTAGTCAAAGAAGAAAAAACTAAAACATAATCAATGAGCTTAACCTACAAAGATGGATAGTTTATGAGCAAAATCATTGTTTATAATAAAAAACACAACCATCAGATATGAAACACCAAAGAAAAATATAGCAATAAGGAAATCTTACTTTGGTTATCATTACTCTTAGGAGCCGCCTTTGTTTTAGTTCCCATGCCTCGAGAAATAAGAGTAAAACGACAACCAAAAAAAGGGAAAAAGCAATAACTATAATATGCAACATTAACATGTATTAGAAACATTCCAATCACGCATATAGTAGAATAACAAATTTGAGATGAGAGTGTACCATTGATTGCTTTTTCAGAGTCATTGTCTTGGTGTCTGCATCAGCTAACATAGAGCAAAGTTTTTACAATAAATCAAAACCTTATTTAGAATTTGATACCACAAAATCACAAACCAACTGATCAAAAGTTTATAGTCAGTTTTTGATATATCTATCACATTAATCGGAAACTTTTTCCTGTAAACGCTTTGAACCCTTGGTGTTCTTCTTCCTTCACTTTCGCACGAGCACTCGGTTGATCATGTTGTTCCACTTCCTTTGCTGCCACGGCTACCAATGGTTGACCATCAACTCGCTTGGCCATGTCCGAGAATGGCTTAAACTCTGTCATCCGTTGTTTGCTCCCATCAACCTTCTTGGTAGTAGCTACATCTGTTATTTTCAATTTCTTCATCGACTGGTCGAATGAGTTAACACCGGGCACTGTTGTCCCACCTAGTCGCCTCCCTTCACCTGGAAATCTTTTGGAATTTTCATCATGTTTGGGACGAGACTTTCGGTCATCATCCCCTAAAGTAGTACGCTCGCTTGCCAAGAACAGTTTTCTTCTTTTCACGCTCTTTATAATCCAATGGTTGTGCAAAGTCCACTTCACAATCAGTATCAAACATAGATATGGCACGAGATGGTTTGGTTTCAAGGACATCAATCAAATACTTATGGTCCGCGTGATTGATCTCAATAGTGTCACCAGTTGTTAGACACGCAAAATCGCTAAAATCTTTTTCAAGCAATGACTTTGGATTAGGAAGATTAATGAACTTAGTAGCATGTGGTTGTATCTTAATATAAGTTCCTTTAGGGAGCCTAGCGTTCCTTATATTCACTAAGTCACCTTCTTGTATTTTCATGTTTTTCATCATCGACGTGGGCAGTAAAACAAACCCCTCATCAGCAGTGAACTCGACGACACCACAATGAGAGTGTAGGCGTGGTGTGACACGACTACTTATGCGAAAGAGCACCGGGTAAATAACTTTCATCGATCTGGAAGTAAGTTGATCGAGGGCAGAAGCCGGCATGATGATCTTGTTTCCGCTTCGAGATGTTCTTTGGATAGTGGGAAAGCGGAGTAGTATTAATCAAATAAAGTGGTGGTTGTCATGATTTCGGCTAGACTTCTATCCGATTTAATGTTTCACTTCAGGATCGAAGATTTTCTGAGAAAAAAAGTGAATTAATTGATATTAGGGTTCTGAGAAAAAAGGTGAATGATATTCCAATGATCACCGAATATAAAGCTATATAAATTTAAAACATGTAAAGATAATTAAGGAATAGATATTAATTGGATACGAATAGATGCTACTTGTAGGTTTATAGATTTAGAATTGCAACATAAATTCAAAAAAATGTGTTGGTCTAGTGGTTATCATGCTTGTTAATGTTTTCAACACCTTAGGTTCAATTCTTGCAAGTGGCAAAATTTATTCATTTTTGAACAAATTATTAAATCCAAAAATTTTAAATGGAAAATATTGCTTAGGTGGCATAAGTTGCTTAGGTGTATTAATGACGTGGCGTTATTGGATCTTAAAGTGGCGTTATATGCGTCTGCGTCTCCTCTTATATACTCCTCCGTCTCAAATTAATAGTCATATTCCTTTTTGGGTTGTCTCAAAAAATTGTCCACTTCTATTTTTAGTAATAAATATGGAATTTAGTGAGGAATATTCCTTATGAGTGGTAGAAAATTG
This sequence comes from Chrysanthemum lavandulifolium, assembly GCA_022545495.1. NCBI lineage: Eukaryota > Viridiplantae > Streptophyta > Magnoliopsida > Asterales > Asteraceae > Chrysanthemum > Chrysanthemum lavandulifolium. The sequence goes on from CM040246.1 coordinate 19,378,310, forward strand.
CCATGGTCACTTTTATTAAAACGATGAATTTTGTCGTGATGATAATTTTGAGACGGAGTATAATATATATATATATATATATATATATATATATATATATATATATATATATATATATATATATATATATATAATATAGGGATAGTTTAGGCTACAATTTTTGTAGAAATTAATTAATTCTAATCCTTCATAAAAATACACTAGCATTAAATCTGGGACCCATGAGAAAGAATCGGACCCACAAAAAAATCGGGACCCACAAAAGAATCGAGACCACATATTATAGACAAAATTGTAATTAATATATTCTATATATATATATATATATATATATATATATATATGAAAACTTGAAGTAATGATCAAATTGTTAAAATTCATTCATGTGCTTTTAATTTTAGCACATACATATATGATTGTTAATAGAGATTTATGCTACCTATGCTCAACAAGTTGTGTTATTAGCACATTATATGAATGAATATTAGATCAGATGGATCACTATTTGGTGAGGTTTATATAATGAAACAAGTTCAGTTTGGTGAGATACTTTTTTGTCAGTGAGATAACTTATTTTGCAAGTTTGTAATGTATTGATTAAGATGTGATATTGTGTTTAGTATGAACTCGTGATCATTGTTTATGCTTATCCAAACGCAGACTCAAATACGAGTAGTAAAAATGGGCGATAACGTGGTCACAACTATCCATGAGTCCCATAACAAAGCTGGGAGAGCATGGTGAATCACCGATACTCGAGTATGTTATTTAGGTTGTATAATTCTACTTTTTGCTAGAAAACTTAAACTCGTATATTAACGCTTGAGTTCGAATGACTTGATTTTCAGAAAAGTATTATCAAAATACAAGCTAAAACTAAAATATGGAGGATATTTTCGGTTGGCCAAGAATTCGTGTAGGAAAAGATATTGTTACGGGCATCAGAAAAGTATATATATTGACGCATTCTTGTACAGTTTAAGGGATCTAGTTGAAGAGGTGACAACTAAATATCCATCAAACAGGGATCTGGTTTTCACAATTCTTTTTGCTGATAAGTTTGCTGTAGAGCAATCTTTTATTGAACTTAATTGTGACGGGAATTTTAAAATGATGCTTGACATGTATGAGAACGAGAAAGAGGTAAGTATTTATGCAACATGAAGAATACTTCGACACCAATGAACTACAACAAAGGTATAATTTGTATACTGTGTTATGTTACTAGCTAGCTTCTTATATTAATGCGTAAGAAATATTTTGGTTTAGGGTTCAAGATAAAGATGTCGAGACCCAAATGAGGATGACGGGGATTCAGATAATTGTCCAAGCGAAGAAAGTTATCACAGTCATATTACCAGTGATGACGAGGTACTAAATTATGAAGGCGAAACTTACTTGAAGACCAACAAAAGTCCAATCATGAAAGTAAATTCGAAATTTGTAAATGTGGTTCAATTTAGAAGAGCTTTGAATCACTATGCATTAATAAATGAATTTGAGTACTTGATCGAAAAAAGTGAGCCAACGCGATTCACGGCAAGGTGTGCAAACTTACAGTGTAAGTGGGATATTCATGCTTACAGCATGGAAGATGGTATTACATTTCAAGTAAGTCTATTATTTAATGTTACATTCTGTTTTTTAAAATACTTATTTTTTAAATATCACTTATGTATATTATAAACTTGCAGGTGAAGAAATTGGTAGAAGAACATTCTTGTATTCGAAGCAACAAGGGTGGTAATAAACATGCTACTCAAGGTTGGATCGCTGATGTAGTTAGTGATAAGTTGAAATCTAATGGAGATGTCTCTGTTGTACAACTTAGTAAATGGCTTATGAAACACTACAATGTTGACCTACCATACCAAAAAGTATTTAGAGGGAAGGAACAAGCATACACAGATATACATGGTAAGTGGGAAGACTCCTTCCTATATATAGATGATTTCAAAGAGGAGCTACGAAAAAGGAACCCTGAAAGTGTTGTTGACATCCACTTTGAGAAGAATGGTAACAAGAAATGTTTCCAGCGGTTTTTTATTTCACTAATAGCTTGTTCCATTGGGTTTCTTGGTGGTTGTCGTCCCTACATTAGTCTTGATGCTTGTCATCTGAAAGGAAAGTTCAATGGTGTACTAGTCGCTGCGACAGGAATTGACGGTAACAGTTCAATCTTTCCAGTAGCCTATGGTATCCTTGAATCAGAGAATACACAATCTTGGATATGGTTTCTTGAATTATTAAAGAAAGCAATTGGGACCCCAGATGGACTTGTTATATCATCAGATATGCAAAAAGGGTTAGAGGCCGCCATTACACAAGTCTATCCTAATGTTGAACACAGAGAATGCATTAGGCACTTATATAGCAACTTTAAAAAATATTTTCGCGGTGACTTCCTCAAAATTAAATTGTGGGGTGCTGCAAGAACCTATTGCATTAAAGAGCATGATAGATTATTAAATGAAATTGCCGGTGTGAGTGAAGAAGCGATTACATATCTACATGAGTACCATAAGAAGATATGGAGTCGTTGCAAGTTTAGGACAATGTCAAAGTGTGATTACATTACAAATAACATATCAGAAGCATTTAACTCTTGGGTTGGTGATTTGCGTTATCAACCAGTCCTTACTCTCCTTGACGGTATACGGGATATGCTGATGGTACGTTTTGATGAGAAAAGGAGGGCTGTAAAAAAATGGAAAGGCACATTAGTTCCTGCGGTGAAACATTATCTCGACAATATCTCGAAGGCAAGTGCAACACATTATAGTTACTATGTCTAACTTATACTATTTTATACTCGAATTAATAGATAATTACCAATATGTTTTCGTCTATTTTGCATGTAGAACTTGGGGCAGTATGAAGTTTGTAGAAGTAGCGACAATAGAGCAGAAGTGAAGCATAAAGGGAGGTGTTGGGAGGTTATTCTAGACGAGAGGAAATGTACTTGTCGGGTTTGGCAAGTCAAAGGCCTACCATGTGTGCACGCAGTGGCTTTCATTTCTTTTATGAGAGATAACAAGTGGGATAAATTTGTTGACCCGTATTTCACAATCGAGAAACTTAAGGAAGCGTATGCTCTTGAAATTGCTCCTTTGCCTACAAAGGATCAATGGGAACACACAGAAACGGGAGAAAATGTATACCCACCTGTAATCAAACGTCCCCCCGGACGTCCAAGAAAGAATAGGATTGTACCGCATGATGAAGGCAAAAGAAGACACAAATGTCCAATATGTAAGCAATTAGGACATCATAAAACACTTGCAAGAATCCGGAACCAGAACAACCCCAAGGTCCGGACCAGTTCCAAGCATCTACTAGTAAAGGTTATGAATTTTTCATGTCTTCATTTCTTTTTTATTCTTTAAAATGGTATCTCACTGCTTATAGAATTCTAACAATTATTTATTTTCAGGGGACGAGGAAAAATTCTGGGCAAAAAAGAAATCAAAGTTGAATCATGGTGTAGGAAATTCAGTTGATCAAGTCATAGGTTCTTGATGAGAATTGATAATCTGCAAATGATTATTGGCTTCTATTAATAAACCAAAAATAATGAGTCTTCATGTTTGAATACGTGAAGATGTCGAAAGTTAGAATTGATAATTGTTTTCTATTTTGTTTTGACATTGACCATATGTTTTAATTTGATTTGATGACAATTTTGTTTTTAATTTGATTATAATATAATTTTGGGTTTCGTTTTATTAGATGCAATCTTGAGAAGTAGTGTTGAAATTGTTTCCATCTGTTGTTGGTTCACACAGGCATATGTGTAGTTTGATACGTCATGGTCATTGGAGGGTGTTATGGTCATATTTTGAATTGTTTACAACAAAATAGATTAAATGGGTAAATATGAGAGTTAAATAGATAAAAGTGGGTATTTTTGTTATTTTAATATTTGATTGGGGAAATACGTAATTTATAAGGTTTTAATGGGTATGTATGTAATTGCCCCTTGAATAAAATAGTATGTGTTTCAAGTCGGCACAAATTTGAAAGTACGCTGGTAATTTGTAGCTTTTACCCTTTAAAAATCAACATGTTAGTCTTCTTAAACATTTCATATTCATAATTTAAAATAACATGTTCATGAAATATTCATATGATTTCATGTTAATGATACATAATAATTTGTAGATTTGGATGATATTACAAAAACTATTAAGAATACGACATTATAGTAGGTTCTTAGGATCCCATCCGATCTTACGATTCCGATCTTGCAAACATGAAAACGATAATGAGTAGGATTTCGATCTTGAAAACCTTGATTGAAACTTCAATGGTTTTTGTAGTTAATATAAAGTTTGATTTACTTAATTGAAATTGAAACAGTGATGAAACTTTGATACTATTAGGGAGCATTTTCCTGATAAATCGAACATATTTCGGTCCAGTCCTTAGTCCACCATTTTCCTCATTTTCGGTCCTGGTCTGATTCGATCTTATGCAGAATCGACTAATATGCTTTGTTGGATCGAACCGGCCAACGACTCAGACTGAACCGAACATTTCAGTCCAGTCCTCGATTCGAACTTTTAAACTAAATCGGTTTTCGATCCAGTCCTGTCCCGATCGGTCGGTCCCACGCTCTAAACACCAAAAGCCATATTGGCAAAAAGTTAGAAGTGCAAGGACCAAAACTGGTGTTTAGCCTCAAACAACACATATCAATATGTTCACAACCGACTGACCGAGCACATTACGTAACTGTGAGAATAAGAACTCATTTAATCTTGAACAGGTTTATCTCTTTACAATTTCACCATCTGCTTCTATTTCCTATACATGTTTGATCCGTGATATCATTTTAGACCATGTTACGTTTTATTTTAGGCGCGCGAACTTTGTTTTTTAAAATCCTAACTAATAATCTTGTGACCTCTTATTATTTGTAATATGACTTTAGTTTTTAATGTTTTTTTTTTTTTTTATTAAATTTGGTTTGCTGAATGTGATTTAGGTGTGTTTGGCTTGTGAGCGAAAACATTTGATCGACAAGATGATTGGTTTAGAGATGAACGACTGGAAGAGTGAGTTTTCGATCTTACGATGTGCATGTTTAGTAACTGACACTATGTTCGTCACTTGGCGCGCTTATGTAGCTGATGATATTTAGAACAAATGGCTAAATCAATAACGGAAACTTATAGTAGTGTTTATTCGTGCTTTTGTAGCTGATGAATGATATGCTATCAAGGAAGTGTAGGGTTTTTTTTATCTTAGGGACGGGAGGAAGGTGCGTAATGAGATTGTTTGGCTTAGGATATTGAGAAGTCTTTTGAACGAACGTTTTGAACCAAGAGCCTAGATTTCCTATAGAACCAGTATGTTTAGGTGTTTGGATCATCGTATCATTGCTGGCTTAATTAGAGATCCTAAACTATAAATGAGAGGTTCGCCCTTTCCACTCCCCAAATTACTTGTCACGGAAAACATTTTTTGTCTTTCTCAACTGTCATGCAGACTAGATCCGACCCTGTAAACATAGCTTGAAAATTTTCTACATAACGATATTTGCTACAAATTATAGAACGATGCCGAAAATTAATACAGTTTTTTGGGAGAGACATTGGACTTCTGGCTAATTCGCTTAATATCACCAATTTGTTTATATTACTCTCATACTTAGAAGTTAGAACTTAGTACCCTATCTAATGATGTGATGCGTTCTAACCAAATTGGTGGTTACATGGTTACATGGTTTCATGTTTTGTTATTGAAATATTTAATTAGAGCCTTTCGGAACTGAGCTAAATAAGTTTTCCTCCAAGTGAGGTTCAAATTTGTGTTTTGGTGTTTTTACCAAAAGTGTGTCGTACGTGGAGACTAGAACTGGCTGCGTAAAGCTGAATTTGAACTAAAAGCCGTTTGATTGGCTTTCTGCAACTTTCGTCCACAACATCTCGTCGAATAAATGTGATCAATACTCTAACGTAGATCAAGTGACTAGGATGTTTTGGTGACATAAATCAGCTTCAATTAGAGTTTACTAGCTCTTCTTCTTCTTCTTTTTTTTTTTTTTTGAAGTATCAGTCCAGTAATTTGTATTGTCGTTGATAATACAGAGATCGGGCTGGGATTGACTGGATTTGGAGTGTTTTTCTCATGTTTGGGAATCATGATGTTCTTCGACAAGGGGCTACTCGCCATTGGAAATGTTGGTTTCTTTCAGTACTCTTCGGTTTTCTGTTCTTATTCTATTTCCCTCTGTTGTTTCATGCTTATTGCTGATGCTGAATTGATAATTTCTGACGAAGGATCGATTTTGTTTTGTAATGAACCAGATCCTATTCGTCTCAGGAGTTGTAATGACCATTGGAGTCAGACCCTCCTTGCAATTCTTCCTGAAAACCCGCAACTTAAAGGTGTTTAGTACTCATCATTTTCTGTCCGTTTTTCATAAAATTCAGCTTTTTGTGTTAACAATCTACTTTACATTCATTGAGTCTTTATATAACTCCATTTGCAGGGTACAGTTGCTTTTGGGATTGGTTTCTTCTTTGTTATCATTGGGTGGCCTGTAATAGGAATGGCTGTAGAGGCTTATGGATTCGTAATTCTCTTCAGGTTTGCTCTATATATATCTTTCACATACGGTCATTAGACTCATTACTTTAATTCTGCTCCCTAAGTTGCTGTTTTCTTAATTATGACGCACTTTATGCAGTGGCTTCTGGCCCACACTATCAGTTTTCATGCAGAAGATACCTGTTATCGGTTGGGTGTTTCAACAACCATACATTAGATCGGTATGTTTTCCATGCCCTCGTGTACTTGTTGATCCTTTCCATGCTAAATTTGTTTATTTCATAGCATTGCCTATAACTAAATTTCACTCCTTTGTGTTAAGACTTGAGAAGTCAGTAACTGCGATTTCATGCTTCATAATATCATTTAAATATAGCCATAGCTGATAAAAATTTTGTGCTCCACTGGAGTATTAATATATGCACTATGTTCTGTCTTTACATTATATACAATTACTTGACAGATCATTGACCGTTACCGTGGAAGAAGGGTGCCTGTATAATATGAAACTGAGCTACACCGTTGTAGTTACAAATATGGTTCAACTTATAAACACTGTCTGGTTTTAATTAATGTCAGTAAAATGGAGTGTTATCGATCGATCGATCTACGGGTTCATAGTTTTTAACGTAGAATTCCAACTTTTTCCTTAAACTTTGTCGATTAATCTTTGCCACTTTGGTTGTGTATATTTTCTGGATTATTGTTCACTGATTTGTTGTACTTCCAAATCATCCTTATTTTCATTGTTACATATTGTCATATTGAATGCTTCTTAGTAGTTCTTTGGTGATATGACAGTATCAGTATGACACTCTGCTAGTCTGCTGATCTGCTCATAAACTTTGGGCTAATATTAGAGTGGGCCTTAAAGTATTCAGCTAAATTAGATAGGCCTTTATCTCTGGGCTAAAGTTAGAGTGGGGCTTTAGTTAAATTAACAAAGAGTTCTCAAGATAGATGTCATCTACTCCGTAATAAATACGATTTTTTGGTTCAAAGTAGAAAAGGTTTTATGACAATTGGTCACTTAAGGGCACCACAAGGAGAATGCACATGTTTTTGCACACTTACCAACTTAATCTTTGAAATTGTTGGGTCAGCACTTCATGATCATTATTACCAATATATATTTATTTGCCTTCCTTGCTACATAAAGATCAGTAGATCACATAACAACTTCTAAAGAATAAACATGAGAAAACTATATTTCGGTCAAATTACAGGTTCAGTGTTTGACCTTTTAGCGATTGTTTGTGAGAAACTTTTGGTTGCATATTGGGTCCATGGCTAAAATTAAATAACCAGAATGCCATCGTCTTCAACCCCTTAAATGGCCAAAGACAGAGAGTATTTTAGCAACTTAACTTTGGCCAGGGATTGAATATGCATGCAACCCAAACTTTCATATAAGGACGGTAACTGCAATTTTGAATAGTATGGGACTAAACTTGCAATTTAGTCAAACCACAAGAACAATTTTTGCAATTGACTCTTAAATGTTATTACACAAACCTCTAGTAAATGGTCCAATCTCTAGTAATTTGTCCAAATTACATCAATACGCAAGCTACCAAAGTTACATCTATCTTATGTGCATTCATGTTGTCATTATCAAATTGTATTTCAAATTTGTATACCTATATATCAAATTTTATATATTTGTAAGATATTTATACCCTATCAATTTGTTTTTTTTATTACATCAAAAAGTAATTTATATTTACAATCTATCATATACAATAACTTAACCAACATGGCAACATGTTTGCCACTTTACAAAAAAATTTAAAGGAAGCAAAAGGGTGACCACAATTAAGCAAAACAAGAAGAAAAAAAAAAAAAAAAAAGGCCCCATGTATCATGCCATGCCCTGTGGTTGTTGGTTTATTGCTTTATCCCATGACTTAATGGCTCACTCACTTAATGACACAATTGCAAATGCATGTCTTGAGATGGGCTCCTCTCCTAGCTCAATCCCAAGTCTCTTGTGACCACCATTATTATTATATATGGACTCATTAACCCTAGTCATGCCAAACTACTTTAAATCTTGGTCCTTTAAAATGGGAACCTTTTGGTACTAACTTGATAGAAACGTTTAGTGCGAATTGACTGAAAAAGATGTTCGAATTTAGAGATATACGAGGGAATGTTACGTTACATTGGCTCTAATGAAATCATGATATCAATCGACATCGTTTAATATGAGACTAGTAAGAAGAAACGTAAAAGAAACAAAAGAGTTTAGATAGATTATGGATATTAATAAAACCGCTATTGAGTTATGGTTATGGAAACCCTCAAATTCACATTTATTTATGATAAACGTTTGGTTGTGTTATTTATATCATTTTTATAACTCGTGCACGTATGATGTTTGAGCAGATAGTATAACGGGTGATAATATTTCAATAACTTTATTTGAAGTTAATTGTGACAATCTATAAATTCATGTATTTGTAATGTTTAGAATTCTTTTTAAAATTATTTTAAATTCTTAATACTTATATAGTTATAATAATCGTGCACGTATATGGGGTATAAAGTGTATGGAATTTTTATAATTATTAAAAAGAATATATGAAAACTAATAAGTATACTAAAGCCTTATAACTTATTTAAAATTTAACAATTAAAGGTTATCAATTATCCTCTCATTTTCTTTTTTTTTCCTTTTTTCTTTTTTTTTTTTATAAAACTAACACATGTGATTTTATACATATTTATTTTGTTATATGAAATTTAGATACTTTTGACCAAATTAAAGTCAAATTTGATATTTTCTTTTTGTCTGTAAAAATGCTCAATTTTAACACGTAGATAGAATGGTGCACTCTATTATTACATTTGAGTTTTTTAAACTTCATTTATTAATTTTTTTTAAAATTTATTATTGATGGTGTACCCCATCTCACGGCTTGAAACCCAGCCTCCCATACTATACACATGGCACTCAGATATGTTAATTGGCGTAAATCTCACTAGACTACCGCAAGCAAACCCGCCGATACACAAAAGCATAATTCACGAACGCTCCGAAAAACTTTAGCCTCCGAGGAGACCTAAGCTTCGATACTAAAAGACAAAAAGAACATTATGTGTCCCCCCACAAATAACGTGTGTCCTTTATCCTCGTTAATAACAGACAGGTGCACGTGGACATGATCACGGAGCCAATTCTCACAGCCTTGCTATTGGCTAAAGAGAATATGCTCCCTCTAAGCCAATCAAACTAAAACATGTGGCAAACCTAAATCATTGATATGGTTTACTTATAAATAACAGACTCATTTCATCTGATTATGGTATGTTATTCATTCCCTTTCTACTCTCTCTCACTATATTTTATTCCTAAATACACGAATGACTTATTCACGTCTGAATCGGTTCGCAAGACTTGCCCTTGCACTCCGTGTAACCCAAACATGTTATTTGTCTTATTTCAGGCCATCTAGAAGTTCATTCAAGTCTCCAACTTGTGTCTACGCAATATCTAATAAAAAAGGTGCAGTTTATTGTACGATCACTTATTATATACTTATTATATACTCTATCACTTATTATATACTCTATCACACAGTTTAATAAAAGTGAGATTAGTATAATTTTCAACCACTCAAATAGAATATATTCTCTCACTAAATTATCTTTTTATTACTTAGAACAATTTTTTTGAAACATCTTAAAAAAGAAATATAGAATATAATTTTGAAACGGAGGAATAAGAGATAACATGTTTCAGTTTAGGTTTGGGTTTTGGCGTCTCTTTAACAATAATAGATGTGTTTATGGTTCCATTTCGGAGATTAAAGCTTGAACCATTCATAGTGCAATACTTAGCTTTACTAGCTACCTTCACGAAAAAGGTGAAACTAATTTTTTTTTGGATAGCTAATTAATATTTCCGTTAACCATTTCAATATTATTGCTCTTAAACTAATCAAAATGAATATCCAAAAGGGATAGTCTAAATACACCAAAATAATTATGGTAATCATTGACATGTTTTTCATTTACTTGATTTTTAAATTATTATTGCACAAACTTTCATGTAACATTATATTCCAAAGCATCTTAATAAATTAACAAAAACATTTATTTCTTTTTTTTAGATAGTCTTCTTATATAATTACAACGTCACTTTACATTTGACGCTAAAGTTTCATATTAACTATTGTCAGTAATTTATTTTCTCAATTCAGACGTGTTTTGTATGTCATCTTTTTTTTCTTGAAAGAGAATTTGAGTTTTGACCATTCAAGTATTTGATTAATGTATAAACCTTACAATATTTAAAAAACGGTAACAACAACATACACAACTAAATTAATATTTTATATATTGTTTCTTAAGTCACATTTTTTTGGTTTATTTTGAGACTTGCGGCTTTATATAAACTATAATGATTTGAACAAGTTTGGACAAACAATGTATTGTTGTCTAAAAAGAAACTGAAACTTTTTCTTTTATGTTGTGCACAATCGCCCAAGTATGTATACTTTAAGAAATCAGTAGCATCTTAAATCAGTAGCAAGCAGGTAAATGGCAAGCATAAGTAGCAAAAAGGAAAAAGTAAGAAACAAAAATAAATGATAGTAAAAACTAAAAAGTAACACGTAAAAAAGCTTGTGAATATAATTGATGTGTAAAATAATAATTAAAAAGAAAAATATACATCTTTAGCATCACTACTGCACTACAGCTACCCCTATGTTAAGCCAATTAATTACTTCACTTTCTTTGTTGCAATTTACGAAAACACAGTTATCGATGTTTTAAAAAACAATTGGTGTATATAGTAGTACCCGGTGTATATAGTACAGTAGTACCCTATCCAAAACGATATGAAACCACTTTAACATACTGAATTAGTGATTAGTTAATGATTAGGCTCCATAGTTAGCCCATAATATCTGCCTAGCTAGCTAGCTAACTATAATACTCCATTGATCTCCATCAAAGTAAGTAAGATAATGTTTATTATTAACCTAGTCTACAATCCATTACTTAGCTGAGTGAATTAGGTTTAGTTGCACTACTTCAATTTGGTAATCAAAATTTCACCATTCGTTGGTTTATAAAATTAAAAAGTGTATTACGTGAAAATTTGATTTGTTTCTATATGTAGTCCAAAAACTCAATTCAATTACGACCTCTAAAACAAGGACATAATAATTGATGTTTGCATATTTCATGTCAAATCTCTTGTCGTCTATATTTGATAGATACTAGTAACTTCTTCAAGAACATGATGAAGAATTTTATAAAGCTAATTATGCCATAGTTATCACTTATGAACTTTGAAACACTATTTGTTAGCCTGTATTATGTAACGGGCCTAGCCCATGTTTAGAATGTTCCCTGTTGGCTATTTATAGGCTCGATGTAATTGTAATCAAATCAATCATTCACAATCAATCAATAAAATATATCATTTCCCTCTTACATGGTATCGTTGACCATCAAATATGGCAACAATCTTCTTTTCTTCTGTTGAGTTTTATTAATCGTAATTAGTAATATTATTTTCTTTTAGTTTCTTTCTTGAAAAAAAAAAAAAGAAAGTTATTAAATTGTTTGTTTTTGTTTATGTCGAATCCAGGGTATTAATTCCAAAGACGACTTTTGTTGGTGTCGAATCTGGGTTCTTGTTCCCGAGACGACTTTTGTTGGTGTCGGTCGGGGTTCTTATTCAGAGGCGACTTTTGTTGGTGTCGAATCTAGGGTTCTTATTCCAGGGGCGACTTTCGTTGGTGGCGAATCTAGGGTTCTTATTCTAGACGCATTTGGGATACTTTGGTTTATCCTTTGGATACTTTGGTTATCCGTAAACAAAAATTTAGAATAGGGATACTTTGGGTTATCCGTTTTATTTTAGTTATTATTTTATTTTGCATTCTTAGTTTACTACTCCAGGTTTGATTTCGCTCAATCGGGTGAGTATTAGATGATAAATAAAGGGCCGGTATGTGAGGTTGGGTCCATTAGGATTCGTTATGTATCGCCTCTATATATATCGTATCAATAAAAAGTATTACCCACGGGGTTTATAATGTTCTAACACTATTTTCACCTATCTTTTTTTTTTAATTTACTACTTTCTCTTTTGATAGGTTGATTTTTTGTTTAGATCTTGATAGTTTCTTAACCTCAAGAAATAAGACCATGGCAATTTATTCTTCTTTATACCCCAAAAAAATATAAGATTCTTCGTCGTTTTGTATATTAACAAGGGAAAAACTAAAGAATAAGTTAATTTAGGTTGTACTCTAGTACAATGCATATTGCTAGCTAGCAATAAGGAAACTAAGTTTAGGCTTCTCAATGCTTAGAAACATAATAATTTTGGAATGAAAATGGTTCATTCGACAATACGATAAGAGTCGTTCAGCTCACATAAACAAATGCTCTACCATTTGATCCATACAAATATATGAAAGATGATAGCACGTTCATTTTAGGAACCGTGACCTTGATCAAGATAGTTTGTCTTCGTCTACTTCTTAATACATGGCCATCTTAATTAAGGCCGCAATGAGTCGCCTAATTGAGAGGCTACATTATCTTTTTCTCTTTAGGAAGTATCGGATGCAAAGAAAAAGTAATCGATGTACAAAGAATAATGAGCCGGTTGAAGGACAGCAAGAATGATGCAACGATTCTTAACAAGCTTCATGAAGGGGACAATGAATTGAAGGAATCCAACATGCAAAGTTGCTGGCATATCAAAGAGCCCTAGATGATGGGCACAAGAGTGTCGAATAGAAATATTCCTATTATGGTCCAAAGTTTGACATGGACAATGGTGATCCTGAGAGCTTTATAGTCGACTTGAGAATTGAGAGGCTTACGTACAATGGAATAGATCGATCTGATCCATTTCATTTTCGATACATTGTGAATTAGTAGTTGTCATATTCTATGTACTTACCCTTTCATTGATTGTATGACACAATGTGGAGATCGACGCTATCGAAGATTATTATTCCATGCCTTTATTCTAGACGTCGGCATGCATCTTTTTTGTCTTGAGCACTCAAGATTTTATGTAGTACAAAGATATGCATCTTCATATGCACAAGAACGATACGGGGGTGTTTGGCTCATACTTATATATAGGTGGCTTATTAACATTTGGAAGTTCCGAAGAGCTGATTTTAAGAGTTATTAATTATTAGAGTCGTGTGTGCATTGTGTTATAGCATCATGTTATAGCGTCATGCTATAGGATTTTGGTTCCTATAACTTGTCATATAACCGTTATAGCTGCACAAATATTTTGTGTTATAGGGTCTTTCGCCAAGACTCTAACGAGCCTCACTGTGTTTTTTTTCTTGGTGTAAATTAAATGAAAATTTTTGTGTCCCGTGTACTTATAACTTAGTTACATTGGGAATGGTGTTTTTCTGGTTTTGTGTTATAGGAGTGTTGTAGGGAAAAAGTTTAGATGGCGAACGGATAACTTACCTTCTAACATGCACTACACCTAGTGCTCTTAAACTCGTAAGTTTATCAATTAGTGAGCTTTTCGGTTTTTCCAAATAATTGTGGGCCCGCAAGCCCTACATATAAGCTACACCAAAACCCCGCATACTTGGTGAAAGTTGAGGAACATATTTGGCAAGCTAAAGGGGACGACAATGTAATTTAATTACAAATACTATCACTAGTTGGCCGGATGCATGTCACGTTTAAGCTAGGGTTGGCAATTCAGTTTGACCGGGTTCGGTTGCATGTTCGAGTTGCGAGTGAGTACAAGTGTACAACACAACCAGACGACGACATGATTGAACACTATTTGTCTTAATCAATTACAATACAAAGACATTAACTAGAAAAGAGAGAGACAAATCCTAACTGTTAAACGGGCCGGGTTTATATGTCTTATTAGCTAAGCTTGAACACTATTTGTTGTAATTTAGTAGGAAGAAGCGAGAAATCTTCACTCATCTTACACCTCAACAACACATCGCCTTTCTCCCACCTCTCCTTCCACTCACTACCACCACCTTTACGCGACAAGGACTCACTTCCACTCACGTTAACTCACATTTTTTCTAATAAAAAACACATACAAACCAATCGGTAATATATATGTGCACATTTATCAATCAGGTGAACGAGTCACCTTAATGTGCCTAGATATGCGAGACTCACGTGTGACCTTCAACCCAAGGCATGGTACTCACGAGTGAGTGAAGGGCTCACTTTGCCACTCACCTTGCCCTTGCCATACAGTCTTATATATTTGTCTAAATTGCTAATCGAAACTTGCAATGTTTAAAGATGAACTTTTCTCCACAAAGAACCTTCCCTGTTTTTTTTTTTTTTGAACGGCTGAAATTGTATTAAAAAGCTGCTAGTAAGGCACTAGAAGCTGAAGAAATCAAGTACAAATCTAGAAATCAAAAATTACACAATCTAGAAACTACTCGAGAACTTTAACCGCAAGGACTGCAAAAAGGATAAAAACTCTTGCCGCTTACAGCAAACCGGGACAAGAGAAAAATCCCCACCCACGAAGGCCGAGCCACCGGTTTTCACTCCGGGGGTGTTTTTTATGCAGACCCAAACAAGCCTCGAGGAAAAAAATAAAATCATAATCATTTGAACTCCTTGAGAAGACTGAAACGCCCAACAAGAAGAGACGATAATCATTAACTCGATCCCATACTCGAAACCATCAAAGAACCTTCCCTGTATATGACAGCTTAATGCCTTAATCAACACAAACGAATATAAGTGCATCAACTCAAATTCGATTAACCTTCTTTTTTTTCTAACATGTCAAATCTAGGGGTTTACAAGGTAGTTAAAAAAACAGATTAAAAAAGTAATAATGAGTAAAAGATCTGATTGCCGACATATTGCATATGGTATAAAAGACAAAGTATCCAAAATTATCGATCATGAATTATTTGTTCGATCCATATACACATAAATAACCGTTCCAATATATGATAATAGTCGATATGGGTATAACAAATGTTGTTTAATCCTAAGGTGCATGAACCAAATAAGTGAGGTTTCTTTAACATTAAACGTGAAAAACAAAAAAAATGGTGACGAATGAATAGCTACTTATGCTACCTATGCCCAAAGCACAAGTCTCGTAAAAACCTAAATCTAGATTTTTCCTTGGATTATTACGTATCTTTTTATGAGGATTTACAACTTTATCAAAATCTCAAACTTCTCTTTAATGCATGTCAAATGTGTCACGCACGATAAAAAAAGGTACAAAACTGCCCTTTGAACATGTTAGGTGTGTTTTCATGATTCCATGTTAATGTTGCAACCAAATCCTACCAATGACTTTCAGGAATTATAAGATGTACAGGCAGATACACACTTTCGAATAGCCTCGAGATCCGACCTTAAATAACCATGAGTATGACACTTTTTACTACCATTGATTGAAAAAAAGCTTACAAGGCTGATTAATCGTCATTGGCGCTACATGGCCACTAACTTTTTTGATTTATGTAAATCACTCAAACAAATCGATCAACCGTTTGTTCAAAAAAAAATCGATCAATCGTGGTCAACGACGATCAATGACGGTCAACGGTGATCAAACTTGTCGAAAACCTGCAAATCTTGTCGGAAATACCTAAAACTCGTCGTAAAATTGTTTTAGTAACTTATAGTCACCGTTTATATCTATTACAAGATGTTCTTTTAAAGAAAATCTTGCCCGGAAAACCTAAAACTTGCCAGAAATAACTAAACTTGTCAGAAATGTCAATCCAACTAATCCCGTTTAGACCGATTACAAGCTATAAGAGGGTCGATCGCCCGATACCGATTCGCGATTTTGCCAACGTTGTTGTAGTAAACTTGATATGCATATCTACATGTTAAAGTATCATGGAACATATGTTCATGGGCTATATGACTCTTGGACAACCTTATATATAAATGATTGAATGAGAGAAAATTAAAATAGGGGCAAAAAAATTTTTACGATAGCAATAAAACGCGAAAGAAAAACTAAACATAATGATAAATCGAGTATTTTTACTTAGACAGAAGGATTTATTGCGCTTTAAAGAGTTAAATGTTGGATTTTAGTATGTGAGTGAAATGATTTAAGATTTTTGGGGTTCACTTTCGAAAAAGGTCAAAATTAAATAAAAATTACACTAAACATCAACTTTTCGGTAGGTAGTAGCCGCGGCGCCTACACATGTAATATATAGATCCGTCCCTGCATATATACGTGATCATATTGCACAAATCGGTTGAAGTTTTTTTTCTTTTCTAGCTCCGGGGAACCATAAAGGCACAAATCCTAATATTAAGTTAATATGTATGTATCAACGCTTCTAGCTAGCTAGGTTCGTGCTAGGATCCTTGTAACACTCTTCCAACGACATCAATGTAGTTGTTTGTCTTAATTTGCTCCTTGTTTGACGTAAATATATAAACAAATGACCTTGTTCAAACAAGACGGTCGGCTAAGTTGTCAAGTAAAATTGTCTTTCATGGCCATTAACAGCTAGCTACCTCAATCCTACTCTTGTTTGCTTAGTATTGAAAGTCTAATATGAACTTGATTAAATATTTCTAATTAAGTTGATGTTCATGAGGCTGTTAGGTTCTTAAGTAAAAACGAATAAATTCTTGATGGAGCTGGCTAGGCGATGAATATATCTTTTTAGAAATACAACAAAATATGTGACGTACGTTAAAGTTAGATCTTGACAAGACGCGTACATATATGTACAAACTGTATGTCATGCTACACTCTAAAAGGTACAATGTACCTTTTTATTTGTACAGTAAGTTTCTAGGCATCTCACAGGCAATTTCAAAGTCACAATAAGTTATACAAGTCATCATAGAAAACAAATCAATCACTTCAACCCATAAAAAGGTGCGTTTGGTATGCTGTCATGAATGACAATGGGTATGAGTTTGATAGTCATAGGGCTGATCATCCGGCGAAAACCGGACCGAACCGAGATCGAATGTGGTCGGTCCTTTCCAACAAGGCTAAATTTTCGGTTTGTGGTCCGGACCGAGACCGAATTTGCCAAAAATGGTAGACCGAGACCGGACCGCCGGTCCGGTCGGTTTTGTCGGTCGGTCGGTCCGGTCCATCCGGTCCGTTTGCTCACCCCTAGATAGTAGTGGTGGGTCCCTCACCTATGAAATATCCATATCTAGCCTTCTTGATGTATATGAAGTATGAATTATATTTATCATTCATTACCATAGTGGTGGGCCCCCTCATCTTAAACAAACACCTTTAATCACTTTTATAGTAATAGTCTCATTCCTATAATGGGATACTAAACGCACCTTTAGTTTATTGAACATTATTATTAAGACACAAACCTTTGATCACGATAGTTGTATAATGTTACTTGTAGTAATCATACACAAGCAAAACCTTAATAAGAGAAAAGAGACAAAGATGATTCTCTTTTAGCCTTTTTATGAGCACCAAGGGATATTTTGTTTAAATCAATACCAACTCCTCAAGGAAAAGGAAAAGCATGTCTTAACCTTCAAGAGGAGATAACAATTATTTTCATGAGTTGTATTTGTGTGCATGTGAGAGAGAAAACAAAAGAAGCTTTAATTTGTTTTCAATTTCATTGAGTAAATTAAGATTAATAAGTAAAGTTGAAATGTAGTAATATGAGTTGTTTAGTTGTACCATAAAAGACATTGGAAGGTGTTGTCATATGACATTGTGTATATATCGAAGAAATTAAAGGAGACCCACCATGCAATGCATGGGACCAAACCAAAGAAAAAATTAAAATTGCATGATACCATTCCTAGCACTCTTTCACATTCTTGTGTTTTTTTTTTGTAAATCTTTAAGTCTCTCACTTTTTGTTTGGTGAATTCTTACCACCCTCATTGATTAAAGCAAATAATACCCTTCTTGGTTGAGGGTTAATTACCACTACCACCAAACCCTTTAACTTTCTTGCCATATATTCTCATCTTCACCTTTACATACATACATAGTTGAAAATTAAGTTTTTCTTCATCATTCAAGATCTTCAGTTTCACGTTGGTGATAATTGTTTACACACCTTTATTCTTCTTTACCTTTTTTCTGGTCTTGAGTATTCAGTTTTACCATAAAAAGTGGTTTTAACTTTTAATTACTAGTCACATTGGAAACAAAGGCCAAAATAGAACAAATTCTAAAGGACAATAATTCGAAATGTGATGTATCATTGTATGACTCCAAACGAAATAGTTAGTGCATGTTTACAACTAGGGGAGGCAATTTTTGACCCCATACGAAATCTGACCTGAAACTGACACAAAAATAAAGAGGTACTGGTTGAATCTAAACAGGTTTTGGGTCGTGTTTAAGTCAATCTATCTAACTTGTTAATTAAATAGGTCAGGTTCGAGTTGAGAATGAGTTAAACGGGTCAACCCGACAACCCGTTTAAGAATTTTAATTTCATAAGTGAAGTCAAAATATATTTTTATTATACGGATTAAATAGGTTAAACATGTCGACCCGCAAACTCGTTTAACCTGTATAACCCGTGTAACGTGACAACTTGTTTAGATAATCAGGTTAAATGGGTCAACTCGAAACCCTTTTAACCTATTCAACTCATATAACATATTTAACCCCGTTAACCCACTTATATATACGAGTTAAATAAGTCGTGTTCAGGTTATATGTAATCGGGTTAGGGTTGACATGGCTGATCCGATTATTTAAACGAGTCGTATTCAGGTTGAGTTTTCTGACCTATCAATCTACCAACCCGAACCCATCGATCTGAACCCAACCTAAATTGCCAAACAACGGGTGTGTTTGGGGAGCTTATAGAACGGACTTACAAATAAGTCGCTTTATAAAATAAGTTCGTTTGTCGTCGCGAACATGAAATCATAAGTTCGCGAAACTAAAACTTTAGCCCAAAAAGGGGTTAAAAGCTTTAATAGGGCGCTTACGAACAATAAATTACATATTTACCCACAAAAATATCTAACATATACCATAAAACTCATTTAATTATATCATTTTTAGTAATTTTCTAATAATAATCCCATTTCAATTTATTTAGTGAAACAAAGTTCAAAATCTAATTTTAACTTGAACATTATAATAAAAGTTCTCACCAAATAATTCTTCAAAACATACACGTTGACATAAATATCGGATGGCTTTTATTGAAAAATCCTAGCAAATTTGACTAAAGTTAAACACAACGGGACAACTTAACAATGTGTCATGAAAGTCCTCAATGCTATAACACATAGGGTTTCGTGTATGTAGGTAAATAATTTGCCCGATAATGTGATTATCATGTACAGGAAAACATAGACCGGTCATCAGCCAACTCATTTAGAATTTTGCTTTAAAAAGTGATCATGATTAAACAAAATGTTGTCCCATCTATTTTGATATTAATATATGATCGACAAGTTTCATCTAGACAAAAACAAGAGGTCATTGACAAATTTGTTGCATCATAATGGCTGAAGTTTTTATCAATCTCACTTTTTCTTTCTCACTAATTTAGGGTTGGCTTGGTGTTATCAAAAAGGTAAAAAAGAAATTAGCTAAAACGATCGATAAAACCGATGCTTAAAGCATTGATCGAGTTGATAGAGTTGATAGTTGGTTTGGTGTTATCAAATGGTCATAATCGACGAAACGAATAATGCTGAAACTTAAAGAGATGGGTGTTGCTTTCGCTATTTCTTCGCAATCACTTATGACCACCCAACCAAATGATGGTCCATATGTATTGGTTGTCATGCTCATTTTCGTCAAAAATTAGACACTAAAACAGCTTATAAATAAGACATTAAAAACTATTTGTAACATTTAAAAGTTTTTATAAAATTTGTATTCGATTCCAACGGACCACAGAGATTGCCTAGTTGCTGAGGGCATTAGCCAGGCCTAATTTTCGCTACGCACTTTCTTTTAAAAAATGTCCTCGAGATATTGACATATAAAAGATAAGATTCTTGATGCCTCTTTTATTCAAACAAAAAAGTATCTTTTATTCATAAAACTAAAAACGCCATCTTTTCCTCTGTATGAAACTAAAACTTTATTTATAAATTTACAAAAAAAATTAGTATTATTATCCTTTGATTAGTAAATTTATTAGCGCTTATTTAATGAAACGGTATCCTTTATAAAACTAAAACGTATCATTATATTCATAAAACTAAAACGCCAACCTTGTTCAGTATGAAAACTATAACTTTATCTATAAATTTATGGAAAAATTTTAGTATTATAATCCTTTATCAATAAATTTATTACGGTTTATTTAATTAAAAAGTTGTAAAAACAATGTTACGCTTTTTATTTCCAACGATATTCGGACATTCTAAACGATTTTTTTATTTATAGAATTGCACACTTGTAAACCATGTGGACCAAATTGCACACTTGTTACGGTTTTATTTCCAAACCGATATTCTTGGCCATTCCAAACGATTTTTCTTATTTATGTAATCGCACGTCTTTTCCGTGTACGTACCCCTTGGTTGACTAAATGATGGTCAGTACTACACAATGTGCTATGGATCGACGACTTTAATTAAACTATTTCGTTCTAGTATATTAGAGTTGTAAAAAAAACACCATTTTATTGAACATATACGGAGTATCATATATTTTAATAGTAGTAAGAATTTATATATTGTGGTTGTTGACGTATGTGTCTGAAGGACTCATGCCGAATGACAAATAATACATGTGTTTGAAGGGCATATGGCGAAGAACTATAAAGACAGACACCTCTTTTATTCAGGAACACATCTTCTTGAACCGGATCAGCGCCGCTTAGATCGTATATCATGGGATTGTATCCCTCACGTGACATAACACCTAGCACCTATGCTATGTGTAGCTCAGCTCGCTCCTTCCCTGGGATGTCGGATATGATGGTTGGGGTAGTATAAATATTCCAACCTCATTTATTGCCCTAACAACTAAATTTACACACACTCACTCTTTTATTATCTAGCATTTCGGCTTGTATCGTTTATTTATTCTCACATCAGAGTTTGGTTTTGAAATCAAACTTAAAGTGAGACTAACGCGTGTTTATCACTTTTGTAAGTGTTCTCGAAGACACCGCTTCATCCGATCCGAAAGAAAATAGACGTGTTTTATCTGAGGAGCAAATATTTACCTCAACAGTGGTGTTAAGAATGGCGTAACCTTCAAGATACTTCTAGTCTTCTACTGATGACGTATAGTCTATATCCGGTCGCGGACCGACTAAAGTCAATCTTGGCTTGGCGGTCTGGTAAGCTAAGCAGATTAAACGTTGGGCTCATGAAGGCCCAAGCCGGATCTATTGATAGAATAGATATCCGATATCTTTTAAATAGATAGATAATCATTCCAACCGATTAAGGCGGGATATGAAGGTTGAGGAACACGGAACCAACAAGGATTCCGTGCGTATATAAAAGGAATCACATCCTCGTTTAAGTGCGATCTCGTAACCCTAATTCTCCTTAAACCCTAAACCGATTACTTACTCACGTCGGAGGATAATCGTGGGAGAAAATCCCACAGAAGCTAATCTGTCTTTTGTCTCTTAGTGCGCAGGTCTTAAGCAACGATTCTCAATTGGTGCGGGAACCGAGCCCAAAAGCGAACGTCCAACTTTTGCATCAACAAGTGGCGCCATCCGTGGGACCATTCACTAAGAACCAAGAACTAGGATGACAAAGCGATCGCAATCGACTTTCTTGGAAAGAAGGCGCAATGGGCAACTCCCGGCGGATCTCTGGACAACCAAGGTCTTGCTAAAAATCGTGGATCGAGCCGAGATTCGGCCTTCCCTCCAGTGGAACCACTCTCGGGGACAACCCGTGCAACAACTACCACCACCAGGTGCGGAGATCCGCTGCGCTCCTTTTACTCCACTCCGATCGGTGCTAGAAGCTAACTTCACAAAAGCACCCGACGACCCGACAAGAACAAGGCGTGTTGATAGAAGCGGATACCCTGTCCCTGGGGGTCGTTCCGAATTAGAGCCAAGTAGTTTTGTCTCTCAAAATTACGAAGCCTAGCTATCCTCATGCAAGAGAAGCAAAGAAAAGACCGGTCGAAGTCCGCATGCTCGGCTCGACTTTGGCCGAGTTTGAGACATCTCCACCGCGTCGTCGGAAGGAGAAACGGGAGGATAATCACGACCCAGGTGTTCATTAGAATCCCAAGGAGAGTCGAGGAAGATGATACATCGACTCACGACCTAATAACGAAAGTGAGGAAGATGAGAGGCGCACCAATGTCCACACTAGACTTGGTAGCCGCAGTACAAGATAGACTGGGAGCGATATTCCCAGTGAAAGTCCCCAAGCACAAATTGAGGGACAACCGGGAACGCCAAGGAGAGAGGAACTATCTTCTAGTAATTCCTCGGACAACGAGGACAGTGAGACTGGACATTGGAAATCCAGAAGAAAAAACCGTGACCAAGAAGAGGAGGATATGTCTAGATGGTGAATAATAATATTAGGCATGAATTAGAGCGTTGTCAGTGATGGTGAATAATAATATTAGGCATGAATTAGAGTTTCTTTATCAAAGTACGAGTACTAATATAAAAATATGTATATATCTAAGATATATTACAAGAGTAAGTGGTCATTAACGTACATTTGTATAATTTTTGTACTATAAAAAAGTGGTAACGTTTAATACAAACAAATAGTACTAGTATATAATTAGATTGATTTTTGGGTTTAACGTAGACGTCTCATATATACCCTACTAGTAAATGTACAAGATATCTACGTAATTAAGGCAATATAAATAAATACTTCTAACTTCAGTATTTCCCATAATGAAGAAACAGTTTTATGAACTATCCCAAAATACTTGGAATATTTACCATATAAGAACTACAAAATTATCTTATACAATAGATAGATCAAGCATTAGTATTTCAGCCTATTTAAATAAGACATTTTTGACCTTCTAAAATATAAATTTTAATACCATACATAATATAAAAAATCAACATCTATTCTACATTTCTACATGCCAATCTTACTTTGTAACCAAGAAAACGTGTAACTTAGATGACTACAAAGTTTTTTCCGAGCCGATCTCCCTAAGAAGCGAACTTGGTCGAACTCGCTCGTGTTAAACTTTATCAATCTCTCAAGTAGGTGACTTGGTTGACAAATTATACCGGCCTATTGATGAGCTATTTGAATCGAGTTGGTGCTCTTTTATGAACCAAAGTTGGTGCTTGTCATAATAAAAGTATATACACATCACAAACAATGGTCCTAGCGAAAGTGTTGCACATTAGACTTTTAATATTCCTGTTCATCACCCACAATTATACTATTTTAAAAAGTAAATTCATCATTTCATTATTTCAAACACATAATTTAGAGTAAATTATTACTATAACCTTTTATATATTAATGACTTAATTACATAAATAGTCATTATATATAGTTTTCCGGTTCTTGCATATTTAGTCACTGAAATTTTTTCATCGGGACTAGTCACTGACATTTCAGATGGTGACAAATCCAGTCCAAATTCGTTACAAAAATGATCACTGGGTTTTTCCAAAATTATATAAATGGTCATTGAGGTTTGCCAAAAATTGAACTAGATCTGTAACTATTTTAAAACTTAATGACTGGCCCGGTGAAGAGAAAATCAGTTACTAAATCTGCAAAAACCAAAAATCAGTTTCTCTAAGACCATTTACGTAAATAAAGTAAAAATGATGGAAATACATTGTAGTTTGGTCAAATTATAAGTTTCGTCCCTAATATTTTAAAAATGCGGTACCGATACATGTGTAGAAACTTTGGGTTGCGCTGCGCTTTCATTCCTCAGATTGCAGATTTTGTGAAGACGTTTTAGTTATTTTCTTTTGTATGAAACGAAAACTGTAACCTAATGCTCCTCACAAAAACGGTGTTTGCACTTTTAAAATATTGTGGATGAAACCTGCAATTTCACTAAACTACAAAGACGATTTTTGCAATTTACTCGAAACAAAATAAATAAAAGATGGAAATACATTGAAGACTCCGCCTAAAATAAGTTTTGAAATAAAAGTGAATTTGATTCGTCTTCTGTATCATGCGTTTTTGTGTTGGCATTTATTAACCTCTTTGTCCCCCCCTCCTATATCTTTTCCTATTTTTAACACTTTTTATTTACACCAACATTTCACACCTACAAACACAACACATCACAATGGCTGTTCAAGCACAATGTTCTTCTAATAATTTTCTCCTTCTCAACAGGTAACTTCATTCATCCTGTACTAGCTAGTCCAATATATAACTTCACCTAGTCAAGAAAATATAACACGTTATTTGTTCATGTTGCAGAAATATACAAGAAGGCCAAAACCAAAACCAGTTTGGAAGTAATAAGTATTTGTTGTCACCGCAACCAGACGGTACTGGAGCAGGACCGCCTGGTTGCGGTGGTATTCTTGATCATCAATCTATCAACCAAACTTTATTTAACAATTTCCCAGGTATATAAATTTAAAAAACATATTTTACTTAGGAAAATCTATGTTTTTTTGGTTTATGTTACATTGGACTAATTTGGATTTTTTTTATTTTTTTATTTTTTGTTTGCAGTTGGGAATTATAGTACTATGAATCAAAGAAAAAGAGGAAGAGAAGATGATAATAATAATAATATGAATCATTTCATGTCTACTGATAATATTCATCATCAACAACAATTTATAGATGTCTCAAATATGCAATCTCGAAACAACGTTGATGTTTCTACGGGTTTACGACTTGCTTTTAATGATCATCATCATCAACAACAACAACAATGTTTTGATCCTCAGTCATCTGGTTTCACATCTTTGCTATCCGATGATTTGTCGAATTTGGTAAACCAGCAAGGAAACGAAATCGAGCATTATATTCATGCCCAGGTAATAAATAGTTAAAAGTTGTGAGATAGTTAAAATTGTCGTTTAACAAAAAAAAAAAAAGTATTGCAATATAATTTATTAAATTTTTGAT
The DNA here is from genome assembly GCA_022545495.1 of Chrysanthemum lavandulifolium. Taxonomy (NCBI): domain Eukaryota; kingdom Viridiplantae; phylum Streptophyta; class Magnoliopsida; order Asterales; family Asteraceae; genus Chrysanthemum; species Chrysanthemum lavandulifolium. The sequence goes on from CM040246.1 coordinate 19,403,873, forward strand.
GTTTTTTTATGTAGGGTGAAGAATTAAGGCGCAAGTTAGCAGAAAAGAGGCAACGCCACTACAATGCGCTAATAGTCGCGACAAAGGAGTCATCATCACGTATGATAAGAGAAAAAGAAGTTGAAGCGGATAAAGCAATTCGGCGCAACGCTGAGCTGGAGGCCAGAGCCTCCCAGCTCAGCGCTGAGGCCGAAATCTGGCAATCAAAAGCCAGAGCCCAAGAAGCAGTTGCAGCTGCGCTACAAGCGCAGCTGCAACAAGCAATGGGCGGGTGTGTGTCACAAGGGAAGAATTGGGTGGTGAGGAAAATGCGGAAGATGCTGAGTCGTCATACATTGACCCGGAACGAGTTGTCGTAGTGAGTGGGCCGGGGTGTAAAGCGTGTGGGAAACGAGTGGCGTCGGTCGTGCTGTTACCGTGTCGGCATTTGTGTGTTTGTAGTGAGTGTGACGACCTAGTTCAGACTTGCCCGTTATGTCTTACTTTTAGAAGCTCTAGTATTCAAGTTTACATGTCGTGACATACATGGGCCTATGGATTTTAACTATGGTAAAATTGGAAGTGAAAGTTAAAATGTGAGGAGAATATATAAAAGGCAAAGAATATTTTAAATATTGACAATAATTCAATTGCTTATTTCATCTATTTACCATTTGCAATTTATTTACCCACTCTATTTTGATATCTTTTGTCAATGATGTAGGGTGGAAGAACTTTAGACGTAAATGTACATAGCAAAAATTAATGTGGACATTTTTTATATCTATCTCTGACTGTTTTTATTCCACGATATGTTTCTCTTAGGGCTGAGCACATTACAAAAACTAGAACAGATTGATAAAATCAGACTGGATCAAAAACCGATTTAGCTTAAAGCACCAGACCAAAATGTATTCGGCTTGTTCGATCCGGTCCGGTCTAGCAAAAGCATATCGGTATGTATTGTGTAAAAGGGGACCAAATATGATTAAAAAAAATGTGGACCGAGGACCGCACCGAAATACACTAGGTCCGGTTCGCGGTCTACTATGCTCGGTCCCGGTTTCTTGTGTGGCTAAATTTTTAACGGCTTTGGATGAGGTGTCAATGAACTATTGTTGCAAACGCGATGGTCATTGAATTAGTGTTGCAAACGCGATAGGTTAGAGCAAAGGGTATGGTAACATGGTGTTGCATGTTAAGTTGTTAACCCTTAACATGCTCGCGTTAAGGGATGTTAACCATACCGCGTCTCAAGTTAAGGGGGTGTTAACATGGGCATGTTAAGCCCCTAATGCCACGTTAAAGGCATTTTTGAGTTAGACTATGATTTGTTGCGAGATAACTATATTGACAAAAGTGTATTAGCGAACATTATAAAGCCATCGAAAATGACTACCCTTTCTATCTCTCTACTTTCATATTTCACAAAAATTAATGGAATTCCACAACTACACTCTTGAGTGATGAGATATCATATTTAACTATTAAAGTTTATTTTGATTGGTTGAAATATAAAGTGAACAGTTATTATAAAACATCTTAAAATAGTAAATATGGACGGTTAATGTGAAATGGAGAAAGTATTACTTAGACCAAATATTTCATTGATTTAAATTTAATGTTCTTTTCGTCTCTATCACACGGTTTTAGATATAAACTTAAATGTTTGAATATATCGTTTTTTTTATTGGAGGTGATATGTGCACCACTTAAAGTGATGTGCACATCGTGTATCATAGGTATGATTTAATGGTGAAATAATATAAAAAAAATATGGTGCGCATATCAAGGGCCTTCTTTTATTTGTCAAGCCTTTTGTGTAATTTCTTCTTAATTCAAATGAAATTTTGGACTAACTATTTGAAAATCAATCCTATACCTTACTTACGTGCAACTTTTTTGTGCTTAAATTGCAATGTCTAGTTCTATATATATGGTCAATTCAAATCACATTCTTCAAAATGTCAACAAACTTTCATTCACAATTTCACATCATATGCAATGGGTTGAGTTATTAATACCCCATTTTTTTTTTTTTTTTTTTTATTTTTTTTTATTTTATAATTTTGTTTATATCAAAATTTATAAATCGAAAACGCGAATCAGTAAATATAAAGTTTAATAAGCCAAACGCTTAAACTGCCGAAATCTGAATGTAAACCGATAAAACCGTGTTGTCTTTGGAAAAGCGGAGGACAAAGGGGACAAGTGGCGGTAGGGGTAGGGGGTTCTGATAAATATGACCTGTCGCAATTCAAAGTAGAGAACTTCCTTGTAAACTATGCAAACATTTTGACGATTCCCAAGATGATTTGAACTATCTATGAGCCAGTCATCATAAATTTTAGGTAAAATGTCCCAAAAAACAAGGAAAAAATTATAGGATGAACAAACAAGTTAGACAAATTATAATTTATAATCCATGTGTTACCTTAAATATTTCCAATCTCAACATAGACTTAATCTATACAGTCCCAAAATATATTTCTCATCTAATCATGTTATTTTGTGAATATTATATATATTGTGAAGCAATGATGTGAAATTTTTAGAAATTAATATAAGCAACTTAACCGCTATATAAGATGATTAATGAAGAAAATAATTTAGAATTGTGTAGACTTTGGAAAACTATAATCATAATAATTGAATGATATTAAATATTAAACAAATGCATGCTTTGCTTAACAACAATGCGTGGAATATTTGAAAATATTTTGTTTGGTGAAGTTACATTTTTCATTAAACAAGTATATTTTGTTTGATGAAGATGTCTATTTATCTTCGGGTAAATGTGTGACTGTCGACATCTCATCTCCTTCATACCTCGTTCCGACGAGATTGAAGTGAGTGTGACGACCTAGTTCAGTCTTGCCCGTTATGTCTTACTTTTAGAAGCTCTAGTATTCAAGTTTACATGTCGTGACATACATGGGCCAATGGATTTTAACTATGGTAAAATTGGAAGTGAAAGTTAAAATGTGAGGAGAATATATAAAAGGCAAAGAATATTTTAAATATTGACAATAATTCAATTGCTTATTTCATCTTTTTACCATTTGCAATTTACCCACTCTATGACTTTTTTTATTTTGATATTTTTGTCAATGATGTAGGGTGGAAGAACTTTAGACATAATGTAGTAATGTACATAGCATAAATTAATGTCCCAATTTTTCATATCCATCTCTTACTTTGTTTTAATTCCGCGACGTGTGGTTAAATTTTACAACGGTATTGGATGAGTTGGTCATTGAACTAGTGTTGCAAATGGCGATATTGGGGCACGTTGAAAGTACTTAGGACGTACTTGTAATTTCAATTTGGTGAGTTTTACCAAAGCAAATTCAGTAGAGCCGATACACAAAAAGGAAGATAACTCATGCACAAAGACGAGAAGTTGAGATGAATCATACATCTTTGAAATTACTTAGCAATCAGTGTGATTAGGAACAGAGAAACGATAAATGTCAATCTACCTTATGAATAGGGAAGTGATTTGCATATTTTTTTTATTTGAACACTCACCGTACAAGTTATTAAAGCAAGATATAAATATGATACAACAGTTTGATGCGGTACTTGAACTGTCCCAATCAAAATAAAGTGTGCTGAATCAATTCCCTTATGAATACACATACACTATTATGCACAATTGCACATGCTAAAATAGACCAATAATTTGTTGCAAGATAACTAAATTGACAAAAATGTATTAGCAAACATTATAAAGCCATCGAAAAAGACAACCTTATTTGTCTCATTCCGTGTCTCATAATAAATGTTCATTTTTATGTTACACAAAATTTGAAGAAATCCGATAACTACACTTCTTACCAATCATATATCATATTTATATTTACTCACTACAATGTATTTTGATTGGTTCAAATATAAAGTAGACGTTTATTATGAGAAATCTTGAAATAGTAAATATTTTAAAATAGTAATATAAACCATAAATGTGGGAAGGAAGAAGTATTACTCTTGACCAAATAATCCATTTATTTAATTTTAATGTTCTTTTCATTTCCATCACACGCTTTTAGATATAAACTTTGATGTCTTTATGTATTACTTTCTTCGTTTTAAAATTATAGTCTTCATTTTTATTTTGAGATATCTCAAAATATTAGTCATTTTCTTATGTCAACTAATGAAAAAAATATTTAGTGGGTGCTGATGATATTTGATTGATTGTAAAATATAATAATCATACTATTTTATTATTTTAGATACAGTGTTAATTTTGAAAAAAAAAAAAAAAAAAGTTTTTAAATACATTTTAAATGCCCCTACTTCATCAAAATGTGTTTTGTTCATTTTAACTTTATTATACTATAGTTCAAAAAACTTTGTACACCCAAGTATATTTGGTGGTGATTATGTTCATGGTTCTATATATGGTCAATTCAAATCCCATTCTTCAAAATGTCAACAAACTTTCGTTCACATCATATGCAATTCAAAGTAGAGAACTTCCTTGTAACTATGCAAACATTTTGACGATTCCCAAGATGATTTGAACTATCTATGAGCCAGTCATCATAAATTTTAGGTAAAATGTAACAAGAAAAAAATTATAGGATGAACAAACAAGTTAGACAAATTATAATGGGTTTATAAATTAGGTTTTTGTCTATTTCGTATAAATGATAAACTATAGATCCATGTGTTACCTTAAATATTTCCAATCTCAACATAATCTATACAGTTCTAAAATATATTTCTCATCTAATCATGTTATTTTGTGAATATTATATATATTGTGAAGCAATGATGTGAAATTTTTAGAAATTAATATAAGCAACTTAACCGCTATATAAGATTATTAATGAAGAAAATAATTTAGAATTGTGTAGACTTTGGAAAACTATAATCATAATAATTGAATGATACTAAATATTAAACAAGTGCATGCTTTGCTTAACAACAATGCGTGGAATATTTGAAAATATTTTGTTTGGTGAACTTACATTTTTCATTAAACAAATATATTTTGTTCGATGAAGTTGTTCAATTATTTTCGGGAAAATGTATGACTATCTGTATCTTTTTTTCTTCATATCTCGCTTTGACGAGATTGGAATTGTTAGAATTGTGCATTAACTTGTATGGTAACGCTACTTGTATAGCATGAAATCTGAACCTAATTAACATAGGTATTAGACCATATTAATTAGCAATATAGTTTGATTGGAAATAACAAATATTGACCTTGAATTGACATTGTACATAGATCTAGATCCCTTAAGCATGGTCTAGGGTACAACGAATATGAACCCTCGATCACACCTCCAGAGAAACACGAATATGTACAATGTAAATGGAGTGTTTCTTGGCTTTATCACAGGCTTTTAGTCATATATATGGTGTAGTGTTTCTTTTATGTATGTATGGGTAATTGACATTGATTGCTTCTTTCTTGATATCTTAACCATGTTGCATCATAAATAAGCATCTTTCCATGATCCAGATTCTTTTTCCTTGATATATATAATGTGACACACTAACTTTCCTAATTTCTTTCTTTATGCATTCTTTGTCACAAAATAAAAATCTAATTTAATAGTCTTTTTTACATGGTTATAAACATTAAGAAAACCTTCTACAAATGGCCTATATGCATCTAACTTGTTGATAAGAGGTTTAGGGTTCAAATTTTACTATGTACTACTAGTTTGAGGGTGATTGTGGAAAAATCGAAAACAGTCATAAGAATACTTGATTAAACCGAAAACAACTGAATCAAAAACCCGCATTTTCCAGGTAATCTGACATGAAAAACTTTATCTAGTTGCATGTTAAAAATATTAAGAGCTCGTTTATTTACAATGAAATAGCACGATGACCATGTGCAATAGGGCTGATGATGGTTCGAAAATTGGACCGGACCAACCATGATCGGACCAGACCGAAAACTAATTTGGTCCAAAACACGTTCGGATCGACCCGATCTGGTTCGGTTCGTAGGTCCGATCCGGTCCAACAAAGTATAGTGTCCGATTTTGCGTAAGATCGAATTGGACTGGACCGTAGGCTGCATATGAAAAAAATGGTAGACCGATAACTGGACTGAAATATGTTCAGGTCTGATCGGTCCGGTCCGATCCACGTCTATTATGCTCAGCCCTAATTAATGTACTCTATGAGACGACTATGAGTATACACAATAAGATTTAGGCATGTGCATGGCTACTAGGTTATTTCTTGTAAGTTACATATGCATTGCGTTCAGAACATAAATTAGGATATATCGCTTCTAATCTAAAGTTTGAAAAGTTATATAAAAGATAATTGAATCATATGACACGGTACGAAGACAAGACTATAACATAGATATGCTTGTGTAGTAGTAGTTGTGTCTATATAGACACGTTAACGTTAACATTATTATTGCTTGCTTACTTAAATATGTTTAACCACATGCGATGCTATAGATTGGACGTCATTCCATATGCTGCAAAGGCATATGCCCAACATTTACTACCTAAAAGATTATTAAAAAGTTGGTGATGTCATGTCACCATCCTTATAAACTATCATGCATTCATAGAAGCTAGCTACTAATAAAAACATGTTACAAAGAAGCAAATGAAGTTAAGTTGTGACATATCATTATATTTTTGTGAAAAGTGCCTTAACATAGTATTCATACAATGCTTATAGCGTTTTGATGAGTTTTTGGTGTCATACAATGAATGCTCGTCGAGATAATGTAATCAACACGGCATAGTTCATAACAAAGTAATGACCAGATGTGTCGTATTTTAGATATGTATCATAGTACATACGACATATTTAATGACGATTGTACGTGATGATGAGAATTGACATATATGATACGGTAACAAAATAAAAGCATTTGTACTTATGGAAAAATTTTGGACCCCGAAAAGATGCCATATGATATTTCTAGAGAATTTCTTAACAATCTGTAATGGTAACACATTTTTAATAGATTTTGTCATAGTCAGAATTGTAACTAACGATACTAGTTGGCTCATACTTTGTTTTTAGAGAAATTTGCCACACTTCACATGATACACATTAAATGACAATATACATGTAAAATAACAGCCGGAGCATTAGTCTAATGGTTAGAGCGTTCGTGCTTCAGTCAATAGATTCATATTCGAGTCTCATTCTTGGCATTTGCTTTAGATAGGTACCCATTTTCGCAAAATTTATGAGCACACTGTAGAGACTTTGTGGAATAAGAGCTCAGGGGTCCGAGTCTTGGCTCGTGGTCACTCCATTTGGTGGCCCACTAGACCAGGAAAGTTGCCGGAGCTATTATTTGTGGAGTGGACAATGGCTGATGCCAAAAGTCACCCGAGATCAAAATGTTCCCACCAATCTACAACTTTGTGAAACATACATGTAAAATATCTTTCAGCAAGTATGACAGACTTGAGGAAACTAATAAAGAAAATTTATGTGTTAAATGTGTCACACGTCTATCTGGACTATGAAAACAAGTTGTAAGTTATAATGGTTGTCAATAATGCAAATGCATTGTCAAATGCTACCTAAAGTGTATTCATAAATTTTTAATAAAGAGACTCATTTACTCACCTCTTGTAATTATAGCAGCTTTGAAACCATCATATTAAAGAAGGTAGTAATAATTACCAATGTTTTAAAAACCGGTTTTTTTATCGACCCGGTTAAGTCGCCGGTTCACCGGGTCACCGGTTCAACCGGTTGAACCGCCGGGTCGAACCGGTTCTATACATATATATATTTTTTCTTATATTTAATAAGTAGTATTGCATAATCTAATAATTTATCCGGTTTTATTAAATACATTCGATTAACCCACGAAGAAAATTAAGACTATATCAAAAGTTTTCTTTTTAAGTCTACATCTATAAAATATACCAAAATTTTCGGTGATTCAAATTATAAAATGGTTTATAGTAAAACTATACTAATTAGTGATTCTAAGATTATATATAACTATAATTTACTATTTTACAAAATTTTAACAAACATTAGTTATCATCGTTTTAACTTTTCAATTAAACCTAGAAAAGTTAATAGGAAAAAAAATCATTTTGTTAATTTTTTTGGAAAAAAAAAAAAAAAAAAAAAAAAAAAAAAAATTGATAAAAAGTCATGACCCGGCCGGGTTTATCAAACCGGGTCAACCCGGGTCAACGAAAAACCGGCGGTTCAATCCGGTTCTCAACCATACAAAAACCCGGTCCTATCCGGCCCGGTCTCCGAACCGGTTCCCGGTTCAACCGGTTGAACCGGCCGGGTCAACCCGGGTTTTAAAACATTGATAATTACTACAGTAGTACTTTTTAACCAAATTCAGAGTGAGTAAATTTGGATACTTGCTAATGGAAAAGTTTGTACAATAGTGTGGGTGATAAAAAAAGGTCAGAGTGTGTGTGTTCAGGGGGGCCTGGTGGGAAATATACAGTTCATGAGAGTTTGAAAATGCATGTCGTAATGAAAACTTGTCTTGTTGTTTTCCTCTCATCTGTCATCACTATTTAACACACCTCTCATCAGTATACTATACACCACTGTCTTTCTTTGATATGATTCAATACAAGAGCCCACTTTAGTCCATGAGCTAGTAGTATTTCAGTTTATGTAAAAAGTTACTTATTTATGACAATCGCATTTGATTCATATGCTACGCAACCAGGGTACATGTAGTAAAAGTGATACAACTATTCGCAACATGATCTGTCGTGTATGAATCATACTTGTGGACGTATGGTCCGGTTTGGCCAGAATGGGTCGGGCCGGCAGACGCGCCCACTCTACGCCTAAACCCTAATCCATCCCTATAAATACACGATGGTTATCTCTAACCCTAACAACTTATGTTATCTACATCGCATCTTAGCTCGATCGTCGGAGGTGGACCTCGGCGCTACTGGCCGCCGGGTCCACTCTAACGGTTCTCTTTGTTGACGGTCTACTGGGGCTCGAGAAGGCGACTAACGGCCCAAGGAGAGTCGTCGAATCCTGCCCGCGCCAGATTATGCTTCAACAATACTCGTTTACGAAATAGATGTATATTTTAGCTTGTTGTAGTAGATACCACCGCAAATCAACAAGATGTAATAAGACTTTCAATTTCACCACCATACTTATACACAAAATACTTTACAAAAACCAACATTACACACAACAAGCATATGTTGGTAATTTTAATGTTATCACTATTTAGGTTATTGTGTTTAGTAGAGACCAACGGCCTTATACAAATTTAGCTCAAGACGAGTTAGAAGTTGTGGAGTGCACACTTGTTATAATTACCTTGATACCGCCATGACACAGACGGCAGGGGTTAAAGGGGCCACGCTACTTGCGGGGTCCAAAACCCAACTGACATGTCTTTTACTTACCAACACAATGGTTGGTAAATAACTGGGAAAACCGAAAATAACCGAATTTCGGTTGGTGGTTATAACCACACTTCTGATCTCTTTTGCAGAACATAACAAAAACAATACTCTAACGTTTTTTAATGGATTTCTCGTGCCTTAGATTTCAATTGTCAATCTTCCTTATCCAATTAAGGATTTCGTGAACCTGTAGCATATAAGGTCGAAATATTTTAATCTGAATGTGATTACACGATTCAGATTGATATCCAGATTATAAATCATTCGCACGCTAATAAATTTCCTACAACATAGAACTCGGTCGTTCCATAAGCCGGCTTCTCCACAAAACTGATTGATCAATGCGTCCTTGGGTGTGTATTTTAATGATGGACGCATCAACGGGGGTACGACGCGTTGGTCATAGTCCCATAACACATAGCCTTAAAACTAACTTGAGCATTAACCAATTAATTTGTTTATACAAACATAGAAAATAATCTGTATGTTAAAGTCTTAATTATCAAATAATCAATCAATTTCACAAGCACACACAAACAGAGCTTAAATGCACACTACTAGAAAATGATGAATTTAAGCTTAGCACGAAAGAAGAAACGTCTGCCTCTGCTTCGTTACATAAAGCAAGAAACGTCTACTAGCGTTTCGTACTTTCCTTACATAAAAATGGAATGTACGTTTTTTTAGATATAGAAAAGAAGTTAGAGGCATTTTGAAAAGTAAAAAAGCAACAATTCGGTAGAAACAAACGTTTAAATCATTTGCGCGGGTAATCATCCAGTAAAACTAAGATATTAAATATTTTCTTTAACTATCAAACATAGATATAATGTTTCCATCAATTGTCAACTCTTTAGAGGTGTTGGTCGTTTTCCTGCTTTCACATTTTCTCCAGGAATTACTAAACACTCAGACTTTTCTGTCACGTAAGAAAAGTTTTCTTGACTCGTACGTTTCTCGTTTGTCATATACGAACGTTAAAGTTGAGCATTAATCCTCGCCCGAGCCATAAAACTGACATTATGGGAACATTCAGCTTGTAATTAACTAATGGTTTCTTTTAATGGAATAATTCAAGCTTTAAGTTAATTTGATGTATAAAATTGCAATTACTGTATATACCAAACCATTAAAAAGTCCAACAAATAACAAGACATACAAAATAAAGTCTCACTAACAGCTAGTCAGTAAGTCAGCTACGTCTCTAATACTTTTGGGCCGAAAATCTAAAACTATTTTTTAGTAGCCCAAACTCACCTTTTATATGATGGGTACCCATTACTTTTTAGTCTTTGTATTGTAGAATGTAGATAGCATGTAAATTACAAACATCAATAATGTCGTACCGCTAACAGTAACCGCGGCCCATTTCGGTTAGCCCATGCACCGGCCTGTTTTCTTTGTACAAACCCTGGCCCATTTTTTGTTTCTATCATCTTCCAAACGTCTTAAAACACGTGTACAGGACTCGGATATCACACTCACCGCCTCTCTCTGTTGATCCATAAACCCAGAAATCACCCTCACCCTCATCTCATCTCATCGTCGACAAGATCCGGTTAAGATATAACGGTTACTCTCCCGTGCGCTATAGTATTTATATATAATGAATGTCGAACGGTTGGTTCTTCTCTGAGGTTGGTGCCACACGGTTTATGTTGGTCTTTCGTGTCTTCTACGTTTCTTATGCATGTAGCTTGATGTGCGACTTGATCGGTATAATTTTGTTTTAATTTTATTTTACGAAAAATTAGGGTTTTAGGTAGATTGGGCCTTTTGAGTGTTTGTCGGTTCTTAGTGACAACGTTAGGGTTTTAATGAAATTGGGCCTTTTGTTAATTTATTTTGTTAATAATGAGTGTTGCGGTGAGATTTAAAGGTTGTTAGTGTTGATATATATGCGGTGTTGATATTTTTGGTCTTTTGGTTTAGGTTATAGAGTGGTGCGGATTTCTATCTTGCTTATGGTTGTGTTAGGGCCTGTTGGAAATGTGACCTTAAGGAGAACTTGGGTTTTAGTTTGTGGTGTTTGTCTGGTGGAAAGTATCTAGAATTGAGATTATCCACATCTTGGCGGGGCAAGTTACTAACTTTGCAGCCATGGCGGCTTAGTCCACTTTTTCGATTGTTTATAAATCTGAGCCTTTGATAATGCTATTGAGATTGTTATTGTGTCTTCTGCTAAAAAATAAGATTGGTGATCTAGGGTTGCTTATACTTTGTGAGATACATGTTAGATATACGTGGAGTGTGGTAGATTAAACGTAGCTTGCCATTCAAATGAGGCTATGATGATTGATTCACGATAAATGTAGATAATTGAGATTGTCGCATCTTGGCGAGGCAAGTTACTAACTTTGCAGCCATGGCGGCTTAATCCGCTTTCTCAATTGTTTATAGATCTGAGCCTTTGACTATAGCGAGTTGGACATTGAAACCGTTATATTTGGGTTAATAGATGAGATCAGTGTGTGCATGATTTCTGGGTTTCTGGATCAAGAGATAGAGGCGGTGAATGTGATTTCCGAGTCCTGTACACGTGTTTTAACGCGTGGCATATCCTCGGTGTATAACAAAACATTTTTTTTTGGGCTTGGGTGAACCAAAGTCAGAACCGCCCGACATTTTTGGCCCAAGAACCGATAAAAATATAACGGTTACTATGTCCCGTGCGCTATAGTTTTATATATAATATATAATTGGCGATGATGATCATTTTCGCATTCATGCTTTTAGGATCGCCATCTATTGATGGTCGTATCTTGGCATGGCAACCGCGTCTATAACGTGGTTGCGACCATGTCGGTTGTTTCTTGACGGTCCTTGCTTGAAAATCGAGCCTTGGTTTTCATTATAGCTACTATTGTTAGCAACATTTTCCATTTGTGCCACAACATCTCGAACTCGAGCTTTATTATTATATGTCCCATTTCTTGGAACATATAATAATATCGCATTCTGTGTGATGCAATCGGAAGACTAAGATAAATAACGGTATAACTAATTTGTTTTATCCTTTATACCAATTTCATTTATGTGTTTGCGTTTTGGCCTCTCATCATTTTTTTATCGATATCGCAGGCCACCACATAAGTATCGAGCATTTAGACGTTACAGCTGCATATGTACCGGTTGTCAAGCTCACTTTTAGTATGAGGAGAAGTGAGTACTTACCCGTCGAACAAAGTGGGCGAACAGCCCTTATCCGGGTTGGAGTGGGGTATTGCATACAAGGTATTGCATCCATGGTTTCAAAAGACGAGAACCCGAACCTGAAATATCTTTAAATGAAGGGAAAAAACAAAAGGTAACCGCATTTTCAGTTTAAGTTTCTAATTTTAAGTTTAGCTTTACTATTTATGAAAGTTGCTTAGTTCAAAAAAGTAGGGACAGGTGATGAAATTTTTGCACAATTTGCTTTTAGCTTTGTGTAGATGTAGTGGTAACGCTTGATTTATGTTATTTGCATAAATTGTAGGTGGCATATTTTAGTGCGCGCCTGTCACAAGAAATATTTAGCTTTTATTTTGGTGGAGCAGTCTTGACTTTCTTCTTTGCAAGTTGTAAATCTCGGGTAATGTTATTATTAAAATAATGTTTAAGCGGGCGGCTTATATTTCGATTGTAGTTGCAAGTATGAAGAAATAGATCTATCAAGCCAAAACGCAATAAGCAACATAATCACGGCATCAACGATTCGCACACGATAACAATTAGCACGAATGTCTTGCTATCTATGATGCACTCGTAGCACCTAACTATTAGGTCGCAACTTTGCGGGCCGCGAGCAAGTGAGGCTCGGACCATGCACTTTTTGTAAGCAAACAAACATAATGCATGTACCAACCTTTGTGCTATAATCTAATTATCGCAAGTAGGCTCGAGACCATGGTAACGATTTGGTTTAACATTTTTGTCTTGAATTATACCATTTCGGTAGTCAGTCATTGGACTAATATTGCGTTTATATTTATCTAACATGGGATGAATGCTACCCTTTTATATTTATCTATCAAATAATCGGGTTTGACATGCAAAAACCCCCGCTGCAACGCAGCGGGTTCCAGCTACTTGTTACAAACATCAATAATGAGTCTTTTAACCGATGTTTTAAAATCCGGGTTGACCAGGCCGCCGGTTTTGAGAGAAAAACGTTTATACCAGTTGAACAGCAAACCTGTAGCTTGGCCAGGTCAATCAGAAAACCGGTTTTTAAAACATTGCTTTTAACTTTAAGATCCCTAGAATTTCAAAAAATATGAGAATGATGCTAGTAATAATTTATTGATCTAATTTTTATTATTATTATTATTATTATTATTATTATTATTATTTTGTCACAAGTAAGAAAACCCAATTTTAATAGAATTTACATGTTACGACTCACACTGGTTTTCAAATTAATGAAGCTGAGAATTGAACGTGTTCTCTTCTTAAATTCATTATATAAAATAGTAGTAAGATACACAAGTGTAAGATCATACATATAGCTAAATATGAATTATTAAATCATGCAAAAGTTGTCTAAAATTAGTCATAAATATAAAAAATACCCGCAGATTTCACATAAACTACAATGATCATGAAATACGTAAAAACATTACCGATAAAAGTATTCTATCTTAGACTTATTTCGGAATGAAATGCCTCAACCATAATTAAACTATCGAGTAAATTATGTACTCAAGCTATTTAACAACGGATTTGAGTAACGTATTGTAATTGTAAGTTTGTAATGGACTATGAACAGGGTCGAAACCAGTACACAATTTGATCAGGTGTATTTACGATAAATTATGCAAAACGAGAAAAGCATTTTTTTAAACCAAGTGCATTCAAGAAAAATTGAGATCTTTTATAAAAATTAACACTATGCCGCAAAATTTCATGTGTGTCCTGATACTCTCCGAGATCCACCTGGTTCCGTCCGGGACTATAAATTACTAGAAGAAATAAAATACACCCACTTTTATCAAACTTGCTTTCTAAAAAAAGAACATGTCACTTTACAAATCAGTTTTGGTTAAACAATATTTCAACAACATTAATTAATGACGACTTGTCCAAGATTTTAGGAATCTTTACTTTAAATGTATACGCTACTCTCCAAATACACACGTGCACACACATAAGGTATTAAATTTTTAATTAAGCTTAATGTTTTTAGGTTACAATATCTTAAGAGTTATTAACGTATCAAAAATTATTTTTTCCCAAAGTATACTTGAAAAACAATTCATCAAGATTCTTAACAGCGTTATTAATCAATGCTTGAAGATATATTACTGGAAATAAATTTCAAGATTCATAACGAAAGTGTAAATTAAGCATACTTGGTAATCAATTACTAAAAGATATCAGAATATTTTGCTTTGTCATTTGAGATATTAGAATATTTTACTTTTTCACGTACATAGAAAATAATGTCCCAGAGATTTCATTTTCACAATTACGCAACACCACTTGGCTACAAAAATTATTCTAAAGTTTAGCAATATTATGTATCTTAACAATGTTATGCCTAATGTGTTGGTTTCTCTACTTTAATTGAGGGACTATGTTTGGCAAAGACTTCAATAGCAAAGACCACTAGCAGTAAGCAGTAACACAAAGTAATAATTGGTTTGTTTTAATAAAGCGTCTGATAACATAGTTGTAGAGTCATAATTTACAAGTAAAAACGCTAATTGTTCGTAAATGCTACTAGAAGTAGCATTTTGATTTGGGTCAACCCGGTCTTTCATTAAAAAAATAAAAAAAAAAATAACCGGGTCAACCGGTTCGATGAGGTTAACCCGGGTCGGCCGGTTTTATTAAAAATTGAAAAGAACAAACCCGTAGGGGCCGAGAAGCAAGTTGACCGGGTCACTAAAATTCTACGGCCTAACCGGTTAATCCGGTTTTAGAAATCCGGGTTTTTTTTCCCCGAAACCGGTCTAACCGGTTAACCCGGCCGGATCAACCCGGGTTTTAAAACATTGCATGATATATTATAAACGTGCACGATCCCATATTCGTATGCAAAATATTTTGTGCTATGGTATTTTTTTTAGAAATGGGACAAGGGAAAGTGGGGGTGTTGGTATTTTGAAAACGACAAAAGAAAGATGTTGGAGTGGGTGACATCACACCATGTTGGTTCGTTCGAGTGTGGGCTACTCCTCCATTTGTACAGAAGTAATTATTATTGAATTCAGTGATGATGGGTTGTCAGGTTACATGTACGGTTTTTTAGTAGCACCCGATCGAGTTTTTCTCTTTCTACCTTCCTTATTTGCGCGTGAGAGTAACGTGGTCAAGGATATCTTTGACCAAATTCTCGTTAATGTAAGGTAGTGTTTGGTATGTCGTAATCAAAACCGTAATGAAAAAGATTATTGCGATGTAATGAATAAATATTGTTTGTTTACATTTACAGAATGTAATGATTCATTACAAGTAATGACCCACTACATCAAAATCATTCCTTAAGGAGGTGGCAATAGGGCTCGGTTTGAGTTAGGCATGGAGCACCCCAATCGGCATGAGCATAGCCACTATTTCGGTTTCAATCGGTGTGGCATGGATATGTGTTAAATCGGTAAACATCACCGATTAGGCATGAGCAAAAACTAGACGTTGGCTAGTCAAAACTATGATGTGAGAATGTTAGGAAGATGAGGATGATAGTGGTGTGGCTATGGTGATTCGAACCAAACAAACCCATTCACAAATCAACGCGACCTTTATCAAAACTGTCACACCCCAATTTACTGTTTTGCGTGAATGAAATTCGCAGGATTATTGTCATAGCACCACATCACGATTATATTGAGCGACCCAAAGTGTCGTTTGGAAAATCATCGTTTGATTTAATAAAATAATCGAGTTACGACATAGGTCCCAAAAGTTTACAAAGTTTGCGGAAATATAAATATATTACAAGTCCAAACGATGGTTTTAAAAGAAAGTGCCATAATGTACAAAGATGTAAGTCGACCTTGCGACTCAAAAGGTGGTTCCTTAACCATGCCATGATGATAATGCCCTAGATACGCGAGAATAAACGTCTTAAAAGGTCAGCCTTGAAGGTTGAGTGAAATCCATAGGTTTAAGTAATTCGTTTGAACACAATAATAGTAGTGTGAGTTAAGCAGTTTCACACTCATCGTTAAAAACAAAATCGTATTTATTTCACTAAGTTCATGACACCAAAGCGTAAACATCGCACCAATAGAAATTGGTAATCATCGTTTCATCGCCGCCCTAATAGGTTGTTGCCAATTTACCTTAATGATTCAATATAGTGCGCTCGATTTCCCTAAATGGGTCAATAGGAGCGGGAGTGTTAATTCAATAGGCCTATTCACAATATTCGCTCACCGCAGTGACTAATGGTTCATGATGTAGGGACTTGAACATGGCAAATACTTAGTGACAATAAAACATTCGGATATAGCATACTGATTCAAAGCATATGTGTTCGATTAAAAATGTAGCATGTATCTCCCAGTGTTTGTAAAGCAGTTAAAAGAGTAAAAGTGGGCTATGAACTCACTTGGTAGGCGGTGTGATGACAAGAGTGAGTACATCGAGGTATAATGTAATCGTCAACGGACCTATACGAATGATATGATATGTCATGAGTTGCAATGTAATGTTATGCATGCACTTCGTATGTTATTTATACCATTTGTGAGTTTTGAAAATATTACTCGTCGTCGAAAAATACTCGTTTGGCGTCTTGATCCTTCAAAATTACTTTACAAGTTTTACGTCAAAATGTCATCCTACAATGGTTTTATAATGATTTTGGTGAAATTACCACTTTTCGTCGCAAAACAATGTCGCCAAAATTTTCTTGAAATTAACAAAATGGCTTTGGAAAACTAGTCGTAAAATGGTGTACGTCGATCGTTAGAAACGAACTCGACGGTTTTGGAAAGTTTGTATCGATATCTAGAAGTTTCGATTCGGGAGTTTTCGTCCAAAAGGTCTCGATCATAAAGATATCAAGGGCTAAAGATGGTGGTTTTGGCTAATTGTGTGCGAGAAAATGAGTTTCGGCCAAGTTTGAACATCCGTAATTAATTCACTATAACTCCGCTTTGCAAGCGACATTGTTTTGAAAAATATGGCCGATGAACTTGATTTTACTAGAAGACATTTCGTTCTAAAAGTTTCACAACCTTGTTAAAAAACGACCGCAAACATGGTCGTTCTGACTAATGTAACACTTGTAACGTAAAAATAATATAGTTTTTCGGAAAATAATAGTTACGGCAACTTTATAAAAACGTGCATATCTTTGTCGTTTTAAATCCGTTTTCTCGTATAATATGTCCTTAACCGTATCAAGTAAACTAATATATTTTTGACTAGTCGAAATAATTTGTGAAGCTTAAGGCTCGTTTTTGACCCGAACAAACTAAAAGCGCATCTTTGAATTTTCGAAAAATATACTTTTCGTCGTCAAACTTTAAAAATCCATAACTTCTTCGTTGTAAGTCCGTTTTATCCGTTCAAGCGCCACGGATTCGTTTTAAAGTATATTTTCTAAATATCAAGGCCAAAATTTCGTACCAACAGTAGGTTTTTCCGAAATTCGAAATAAGGACAGAACATATATATATAGTTATCGAAAATAGTTTTTCTCGGACAAAACCTATTCTAATCCCTTCAAATCAACTCCAAAGCTAATCTAATCCTACCATACACCTTCTTAGGGTGTCATGGGTTCCTAATCACCATCAAGACCAAAGAATACCATGGGAATATTTATAGGATGACCATAGTTTATAAATAACTCTAAAATCATGAAATAAAATGGTATAAATCACATATCATACATACTTTCTCCAAAAATGAAAAGATGAATATGAAATGATAAAGGAAACATAAAAGTGAAAGAAACTAGCTTACAAGTGAAAATGATGAGGTGCTAGTAACAAGGATTATCCTAAATACTCTTGGTTTTTATTTCAAAACCATATAAAGAGTATACACTAGATTGATTTAACACTTGAACTCAAGAAAAATTTTGATCCCTTGCTCTCTTGATGAGTGGCGGTTTGAAGAACACAAGAGAGAAGAAATGTTTGCTAACTATGTGAAATAATGAAAAGTGAGTGAAGTGAATGAATGAAATGGTTTATATAACTTGGAGTGTAACTTTAGACATTCAAGAAAATAATTCAACACAATAAATGCAATCCTTCCCCCCTAGAACCGGTTTAGGGGGGATATGTTTTCCAAATTATATATATATATATTTTTTTTATAAGATGTTGTGTAATATTAGCTAAATGTGTAAGTAAAGTGTACATGAAGGAAAATGTATAAATAAAGGTAAATGGTGGTTTTTAGGTAAAAGAGATTTTTAATAGACCAAAATAGAATGTAATGAGATGATAAAAATTGTAAAAATACATTCCTTGTGAAATTTGAGTGATAAAATAATTATCGTATAATTTTTAAGAAAAACGACGTAATACTTAAACTTTAACGATTTATGTACCAAATAAATTTGAAACACTAGGAAAACTAAAAATATAGTTTTTATAAACTAAATGTAAGTTTAAAAATACCTCGGGATCATTTTTGAAAGTAACGGATTAAATATACAAAATAATAACTCACGCGATTACGATTATTAAATATAAAAATTACGCGTTAAATATGAAATGAAATGTTATGAATGAACTAATGAGATGCAAATGATGTCAATGGAATGTAGACTAATCTTAGTCCATATGAAATGTTCGTGATGTTATGATCATGAATTCGCCGCTAAACCTTTAAGGTTACGCGAATTTGAAACACGTAAACCAAGTTTACGATAAATGTTGAAATAATGAGGCATAAATTGTGTCAAGAAATGACCTGAAAGTACGGGTTGTCACAAAAACCCTTTATCGATTTTGTCGATTTTCCTGTCTTTCTTAACCTCGCAGCAGATGGAGATGACTGAGATGGTGTTATCATGGTTGCGATGGTGTGGTGATGTCGGGGTGATGGTGAGGTGTCGCCTGTGATACAAGGGAGAGAAGAGAGAAGTTATCTCTTCTTTCTTTCTTTCTTTCTTTCTTTTTTTATAGTGTGAGCAAGGAAAGTAGGAAACATATACGATATATATTCTTTTTTTTTTTTTTTTTTTTTTTTTTTTTTTTGTGTGAGTGGGCGTGGTTGCCACTAAAAATCCATTGTTAGGTATGAGATAGGTATGAGATGAGATGTAAGGATATTATTGGTGGGTGATTAGGTATGAAAATTTTTGTTAGGCATGGTTGCCACCCCCTTAGAGGTCCCTTACTTTTTTTTCATTACATCTTGTAATGGAATCAAAATTACATAAAACTCCATCATTAATTAATCACATTAAATAAACTTTCTATCATTAATGGGTATTTTAGTCTTTTTATTATCGATTCCATTACGTTTTATCAGACAAACCAAACATTATTAATAACTACAATGAATCAATACATTACACTCTTTATTCCTTTACATCGTTTATTCCATTCATTTGACATTTCATTCCATTCTACCAAATGAACCCTAAGGGAATTGATACCTACATCACATCTTTTGATACATGCACCATGATTTTGCATTCTGGTTTATGCCGCATAACATCCGTAATGCACAAATGTAGACATCGTCAAAAATGTGGTGTAAGTATCACCCCTTTTAATCTAAAGAGCCATGATTATCATGCGTAAACATATGTGTCATCTTTTGATTAGTAATGTTAGTAGACCCACTTTTTCTCGTTTTATTTTTTCTCATCTCTACTCTTCATTGCTACTTGTCTCTGAATCCTTTGATTTTTAACAACTTTATGTCATTTGGGAAAATTTTGTTGTAGTTGAAGATAGGCGTTAAGTAAATATTGCATTCTGTAAATTTATAAAAGTAACAAAAATGGACAATCGTATAAGGAAATGAATTTGTGTCGAATAATCTACCTTAAGTTTACACACATTTTACACTAAAGTGTTGAGATGAAAAGAAAAGATGAACATGACGCGTAAATGTTTAAATTGATCAATATATCTTTACGCATGTGACATAAGCACGTCTATTATTACTTAGGTGGTGTTTGTTTTTTAAGAGGCTCTGAATCTGAATCTGAACCGCACATCTGAATCGAACTGAGGCGTAAATGTCGAATCATTGCGTCCGAGCGAAAAAAAACTCGTGTTTGAACCATGCATTTGCTTGCTCTACCTACTTTTTTGGTCTTTTTGTCTCGTGAGAAGAGGCAAAGCGTTCGACACCTCTCAAGCCAGCACCATTAAGATCTTCACCGCCTCGAGCAGCGTGCGAGCGAGGAAAAAAAACAAGCGGTGCGAGCGAATAAAATGTCTGACCGCGTCTGAACGGTTCAGATTAAGAGGCTGTTAAGAGCCTCTTAACGAAAAACAAACACCACCTTAGTTTGAGCTAACAAGCTTTTACTTAGTCAATGATATACACAAGTTCTAAAGGCAATATCGCATATCTTTATGCATATTTATTTAGATATTATCAATGGTATCGGCTTAGTTAGGGCAAACATACGACGTGCGGGTTACTAATTTTAGAGAAACATACACAACTTAATGTATAAAATCGATTTACAAATTAAATAAACAATAAATTGTAAACAAGAAAGCAAAACAGATAAAATGACAGAAGGTGTAGAAGATTAGAAGACATGATCGATTGCAATATTTAAACTAAGAACATACTAGTAAAATTGGAACATGTTTAAATAGTAAAAGCTAAGGCTCGTGTTTAACACGATTCTTTTAAAACAAATTTGTTGTCTGTTTACCATGGTACAACAGCTAAAGCATCATGTAATGCCAGACTTGACTGACATGCTCGAAAGATCACGAGAACGTTGACTTGTTTATCAAATATGTTGAAAATAACTTTTTCCTCATGGAAGCAGCATAATGGTGATTTTTTTTACTAAAACTAATATAGGAGATCTATTATTTATATATTTAAAAAAAAAAAAAAAAAAAAAAAAAAAAAAAACTCCATATTATTCACCAAGAAAAGATCCCAGTCAAATATAAACAATATTTTCCAACAAAAAAAGATCGCAACCAATATGAACAAGTTATGCAAATTTGTTAGTATTTAACACGATTTGAAATCTTTATGAACTTAGAAAATGAATATGCATTTGACTTGTTGAATAAGATCATTTCATAAAATAAAGTAATACAAAAAATATGGAGAATTCTATCAAAGGAAACAACCTCAACGTTCCTTCACATTTCACATTGACTCCCTTTTCAGTTTTTTATATTTCAAATAACTCGCTTTGATACATGATATTTCATTCATATAAATTTTTTTTTGGACACTATAAGCTCTCTTTAAAAATAACTCAAACCTACAAACTAATATTAATATATATAACACTTTCATATACAAAATAATGTCCAAAGCTTACAAATAGTTATTCGTTTAAACAAACTTTCCAACATTAACTTGAACATGTGTACTTATATGTAACTCGTTAGTTAACATGAGTCGTAATAAGGCTATATAAGACTAAGTGTAATAAGGCTAGGGCGACCAAGTTCTAAACCCATGTGGCAAGGCGAGAACTCGTCCCAACTTGGTCTCATTTATTACACTCGGTCGACAAGGACGCGTCCCACAAGTACGATTTGGAGAAAAAAAAGTCGTTCAGCCGACCGATTTGGAGTGCTTGTTTGTTGTTTGTGTGTGGTGTTTATTTAAAATATATTTTTGTAGGGTATGTTTTTGTGATATTAGTCTCTTCGTTACACTAAGTTGGTCACGAAATACGAAATAGTCTTTAAAAAAGACGAGTGAGGTAGCAAGAGATATGTCGGTCTCTAAGAATCGTAGAAAAGTTGCACAACTTAAGTCTTTGATCATTTAAACTATGTCATTTGACCACCACTCAGGTTGATGTCAGTGATAAGATTGCCCCCTAACCAACTGAACTGGTGATCGCGTTTTCTTCATTAGCCCAACTGAATTAGTGACCAATTATCCCTAACCTTTTCGAAGTTATGGTTGACTTGACTGAAAGTTTCATTCTTTTTTGTGTGCGTATGCTTTTTTATTAGTTTTTGTAAGGTATGACTTTTGTTGTGATTACGGTCGCCTTATTAGCAAATTATGGTTGGATGTAATTTTGAAAACAAAAAGATAATGTGATACTGATGTAACAAAAGGTGACCATAATATTTATAATTGTCATTAGCAATGGCCTCACTATTAGTCAAGAAAATCAAAATCTTGGATTAAGGTTAATTGATGGCATTTTAGTTGGGTCCTAGTTTACAAGTGTATTTGGGACACGGTTTTAGCTTTTTGGACGGTGGGGGAGCTGAGAATGACGCTCCATTTGAATTGAGTGGGAGAATATATTGTCGTAAACTATTTCAAGCATCCAAGGAGGGAAAGGAAAGATTCTGATGTTAAATTTGGAAATGTGGGACCCATAAAATAACAAGTTGTGTCCTTTAAAAATCGTATTCTATTCCCTATAGAATATTTCAACCCCCTCCAACTTTACCTTATTTTACGTACACGTTACTAATAAGATACTCAAGTCAATATCTCACTTGCCTCATTACATCATCTACTCGTCGAATTTTGTGTTTTTTTTTGGAAAAAGAATCGTATACCAAACAAGAAACAACCTATCCAAAAAACTATGTCCTTGCTTCTATAACTTGGTTAATCGAGTAGATTACACAAATCAAATGACAAAGACGTTACCTAAAAGATTGTGTCCCAATGATATTTTATTGTATGAAAAGCTCCTCAACAAAATGGTTGTGAATTTAAGTCCTACTTATGACCTCTGAGATAAATTTGTGGTTTAAATATTGCAAGAAAGTTAAAATTGTCGTTCTCAAAAAATGACATAGATGTTAACGGACCATTTGTTAAACAACAACACTATCGAATCGCATCGGAACAAAGAATGTAATTGTTAAGATGCAGACAGTCGTGCACCTAACTTTGTTTAACATGTTAACCAAAGCTTTTTTTTTTTTTTTTTTTTTATTTTCGGTTACTAAATTCGTCACATGCCTAATGAAGTAACAATATTGCACTTATAAGAAAATTGATAAGAGTGCAAGGTATCATCACACGTTATTGGTGTGACACATTATCGCTACATCATATTCTCCTAATAATACCTCAATAACTATAACACACAAATAACATATTATTGGTACCTATAAGTCCACAAAATACCACATCAAATACACTCATTCACTCCAAAAAAAAATGTAACAAATGACGTGAGCCATTGTATTGGTTAAAAGCCCAATGGCACGAAGATCCGATACTGTGGCACATGAATGACACAAAAAAAGGATGGGTGTTATTTGCTCCCTCTTTGTGCCCTCTAATAACTAAGAGAGTAAATTGCTATCAAACCTTTAAAAACTTGTTATGGAGTATTTGACACTAAAAAATACTAGTAAAAGATCCATTTTACCATTATACAATGACAAAAGAGCAAATGATAATCGACTACTAACCTAAATTTCAAAAAGTGTCTCACTTTAGAAGGCAAGTGAGGAAAAGATTTACATGACCGACCACAACTAACTTTATTTAGTGCGTAAATGATACATGGTTAAACAAGATCAATAATGATATAAAAGATTGTACACTGCATGATGTCATTGAACGTGTTTTAGGTGCAACGACTGCGTATTCAAATTATGCTTTTTGGAAACACACCAAATGCACAAAAGAAAACTTGCAAGTTCCGCGCAATGAAGGCTAGAAAATAAGACAATATGTTGATGCTTCACGGCTTTTTTCCAAAATGTAATAATCAAGTAGTGTATACGATATTCGCTTAAAAAGATAGTCTTGTGCTTTTAGTTTTGTGATCACAA
>CM040246.1:19428207-19493390 GCA_022545495.1 Chrysanthemum lavandulifolium
AAAAAAAAAACACAATAATGGTTGGACACTTTTGGCATGTTACGAGGGAAAGAATATTTTGGTATGTGAGTGGGTTGAGTGATTTAGTGATGTGGCGCTGAGGTGGCAAACTGACTTGAGTGAGTTGGTGCCACCGTACCTAGTGCTATAAGAAAAAAGTTATTCTTAAGATCCAATACATTTACGTTATTTGTTACTCCGTACTTGAAATAACTCTTATGATTCATTTGATAATATGTAATGTCTAACCATCTTAAAGATGGCCTAGCGGTAAAGACGATCCGAAGGTCTCACAATGAGACCGGGGTTCAAATCTTGCTGAGTGGACATATTGGAATAAAAAGAAAAGTTCGACTTTACTCGGATAGTACAAACAAGAATCCTTATCGGTTTACTTCTTTATAACATGTTTTTGAAAGGCGGAATTATTTAAATACTAGCGAGAAGCTAGAAATTTGAAATGTTATAATAGAGTACTATAAGCATTTTATTGGATCAAGGATTTAAATGTTTCAATTTGGACGAAAATCCTTTTTCCTATGACTAATCAAAGTTTTGATTTCGTCTCCAAAAGTGTCTTTCCGTGAAGGGAAAATGTCTAAAAACAGTCTATTCCGATAACATCAAATAATCCAAGTGGTTGATTGAATAATTACATCAAAACAAGACTTCATCATTCAGGAAAGAAAAGTTGAGTCATTCCAAAAAATTAGGTGCTTTTGATATGCTGTCATGAATGACAATAGGTATGAGTTTGATAGTAGTGGTGGGTCCCTCACCTATGAAAGATCCATCCTAAATTTTATTGATGTATAAGGAGTATGAATTATATCTATCATTCATTCTGTAGTAGTGGGCCTCATCTTAAACAAACACCTTAAATCACTTTAATAGTCGTAGTTTCATTCGCGGTGGATACCAAACGCACCCTTAGACTTTGCAAGTCTTTTCGGTCATCAGCAAGTTGCCACCAGTTGTGAATCATAACCCATAGATTTTTAGAGCAAGTTGCAAGTCTTTTGGGCAACTCCAAATACTCTGTAACATGTAATGTCTTAGTCTTTCAAAACACACTATTGTTGATATTTGATAAAAAAAAGAAAAATGACCAATAGAAGGAAGCGTGTGATTCATGTTGACTAAAATATTCACACCTGTCAAAGTCTGTTAAGCGTTTTCCCTCCTTTCTAAAGATTTTCTTGTCCCATAATAATAATCATCACCACCTTTATTGACACTCTTGTCAACAATCAACCACCACACCTTCACACCCATAATCCATATATGCACTTGAATCCCCATAAACTCTCACCACTTGCATCCTTTTATAAAATTTCACAAACTTTATTGGTCTTTTCTTGCTAGCACAAATGATGAAATGTTTTAGCATGTTTCATTCTAAACCAACTGAAGCAAAAGATCAAAAGTCTCCAAGAAAGTCCCCAAGGGTGGTGAAGTCTACACAAAGGGTAGTCAGGTCAAGTGCAGGGCCAGTCTCTTCACCAAGAAGGATACAAGAAATATACAAAGAGAAACAACATAATTTGAAAAAGTTTTCATTTCTAGAGCTTAGGAATGCTACTAGTAATTTTAATAAGCTTTTGAAGATTGGTGAAGGTGGCTTTGGTAGTGTTTATAAAGCAAGGGTTAGACTTTGTGAAACTCAAAGTGATCCTATTGTAATTGCTATTAAGAGGCTTAACAAGAATGGCATGCAGGTAATTTGATCCTTTGATTTGTGGGATTTGTTATTTTTCTTTGTTTCTTTATATATACTCAAAAGGTTTAGATCGAGAGAAACCCGGACCCCGTGCATTTTTTATGGCTTGTTTGCTCACTTCCCGTTATCCTGGAAACAATCTCTCTACTGTCAGGTTTATCCTTGTGGTAGGGTACGAACTGTCTACATTTCACCTCCCCTTACCCTGTTCTGACGGGATTGGGTTTCTTGTTGTTGTGACCGATCCTTCACAAAGGACCTAGCCTAGGGAATGAGCACTTGTTACAGTCAGGGGCAGAGCTAGAAAGTTTTTCCCAGAGGGGGTACATTTTGATAAGTTTTAGAAACTACACTATTAGAGGGGGCAAATTATAAAAAAAGCCAAATATTTAGAAAACACTACAACTTTTTTCGCTAGAGGGGTACATGACCCCTTTGACCCCCTTTATCTTCGCCACTGGTTAGAGTGACATTTAGTCGGAAGTTGAGATTGAACCCGTTCTATTTCCTCAAAGCCCTCTTTGACCGGTTAACAGTATGTTCGCGGTAGAGAGTGATGGTTATTTATTTATATATAATGTTATGAAAATCTGATTTGTTTAATAGCTTTGTATATTGGGTTAGGCAGTTCACACTAGTACTACATACATCACTATGGCTAATATAATCAAATGGATAAGTTTGACCCTCAAGAAAAGTTGTTACTATAGAATGTAGAACTTGAGTACTAAAAAGAACTTGAAATCAGAGTCAACATTGTCCAATATTTAGGTATCAATGTTTGAAAGGGTTTAAGTAGATAACTAGTTATACAATCTATATTAATTACGACAAGACCATCGATAGCTTTATCAGAAATTTATAATCTTGATACCGAGGCTTTACGTTGTTGCTTATATTTGTACATAGACCATTTTTGTTGCGGATTCAAGTACTTTATGGTGTTTTTGTTTACATAGGGGCATAAAGAATGGCTAACAGAAGTTCAGTTTCTTGGAGTGGTTGATCACCCTAACCTTGTAAAACTTTTGGGATATTGCTCCGTCGATGGTGAACGGATGCAAAGATTATTAGTGTATGAATACATGGCGAACAAGAGCTTAGCAGTTCATCTATTTAGCACATCTTTGCCACCAATTCCTTGGAAAACAAGGCTACGTATCCTTCTTGGTGCAGCTGAGGGTTTGGCTTATCTTCACGAGGGGTTGGAAGTCCAGGTATCATTGAGATAAATATTTTCAAAGATTTCCAGTGAATGTTTTTGATAACTATTTGTTGACATTGTGTTTAATGTTGGATTTTAAAAGGTAATATTTCGTGATTTTAAATCATCAAACGTGTTATTGGATGAAAAATTCAACCCAAAGCTTTCGGACTTTGGTCTTGCTAGAGAAGGTCCAGAAGGGGACCGGACTCATGTATCTACAAAGGTAACTAACTTTATGTGCTCGTAAAACATACTATTATGACAAGTGTAAAAGAATCAAGTATAACATATTGATCTTGCTCACAGCCTGTTGGGACATATGGATATGCCGCACCAGAATACACTGAAACAGGCCATCTTAGATCAAAGAGTGACGTATGGAGTTTTGGAGTTGTGGTCTTTGAGATTCTAACGGGCAAGCGGGCACTAGATAGAACCCTACCCAAAACCGAACAAAAACTTATACAATGGGTGAAACAATTTCCTGCTGATAGCAGGAACTTTTGGATGATGATGGACCGGCGTTTAAACAAGGAATATTCTCTTGATGCTGCCCGAAACATTGCAAAATTGGCTGATAGCTGCCTTTGCAAGAACCCTGATGACCGACCAACAATGAGCCAGGTTGTGGAGGGGTTGAGAGACGCGATCAGGGTGTCTGAAAGTGGACTTGTATCTTAGAAATAGGCTCTTCAGCTCATGTAGGTTACCTATATATGACAGGGTTGGATTTAGAAGGGTTTAGAGTAAACATGTGCATAAGCTATTTTTTTTTTTTTTTTTTTTTTTTTTTTTTCTTTACAAGTTCTGTAGTACTCCGTATAAAATAAATCGTGGATTAGATATACGTAATGATAATACATATATATGAATAACGAACTTTTTTGTAATAGCTGTGCATACCAATGTACCATATATATCATTCCTGTTATTGCTTTTATCGTCTGGAATTACCTATTCAAAACTGCTAATCCACTTATCAGCCTAACAAGCCGTTTGGAATATAAAGCTAATTAACCTATACTGCTTTAGTGAAATATGAAGCACATGGTTTCATTCGTTATCTGAAACGCTTTTAACTTGATTGTCAAGAGTGGCATTCCCCATTCCAGTCAGAAGAATTGGCCTATTTGTCAAAAGTTTTTCTATAAATTTGATCACCATACATTTTGCAGACAATATATGGAAACACGCATTAGAATACATGACGCAAGTTTTCAAGTCAGGTAGCTTTTCTTGACGTTTTTTAGGTTGAGTAATGACTGAACAATTTTGCAAACTTCGGCTGAAAGATTAGATAAAAGAGAAACGAGCCAAACAGCTATAACCAGCTGTCTGAAACATGTGCAAGTTTTACGACCTGATCTTAAATTACATTAATCGTGTTTGAAAACAATCCACACTCAAAGGTTAGTCCCAAATATGTGAAAACTGTCGAAAATCTATCATAAACAGATAAGAGTTGAAATATGAACAGAAACACAAAGTTTTCTACGTATCTTAATTAGTCGTTTAATTGCTATAGATAATTAGAACTTATCTAAACAACCACGCATTCATCATCATTTAGGTTTCAAGTTCTCAAATTTAGCAACGATCTCTGTATCAAAATTTACCGGGATTCAATATAAACCAAGATATCGAACAATATACAAGTTTTATTACATGATAATGTATACAAAATAACATTTCATCTGTCTTAAACATACTTGTTCGTTTTCTTACTCTAATTTACTATGTCTTACAATTATATACTCCAACAATTAATCATGGAACATATCTACACCAAAACAATCTCTTTATCCTCCTTCAACTTCTTCATATCAATATCGACAAACCGAACATAAAGATCAGTACTACTCGAATCAATCTCTGGTAACTTCACCCGACCACCTTCTGACATACTTCTAACAAAATTAACCAATTGTCTCCAGTTCTCTGCCTCAAATAGCCTCTTATTCAGTCTCAAAAACGTAAAAGCACACAACCCGTTTCCAGAATCCGATCTACTCGTGGCAAGAACTTGTCCATAAGCACCTCCATCGTATCTTTCCAATGCATTTTCTCCAGCTAACTCAATACCTGCAGCTTTAACAGCCCGCTTAACTTGTTTAACTAACCCTTCAGGAGAACAGTTTGCATGTTGTGGCTGCTCGCTGTCCCTCATTTCCATGCACGTGAAATTAAAAACAACGTCGTATTTAGCCAACATTCGTGCTATTGGTAAGTACCCGTCCGAATTTCTTGTGTTGTAATATCCTGCGGTCAGTTCAGCTGCGTGTGATCTAGTTTTGTAATGCCAGTGGATTCCTGCTATTTTGCCTGAAAGTATTGCTCCAGATCCTCGGAATATGCTGTCAGCTGCTCCTAGTAACTTGTCCCCGTGTTCAATTAGTTTTCCTGAATACCATTCCATGAAGAAATGGCCGTAGTCTGTGTCCCATGTACCGCCACGCTTGAAGAAGCCAGTGTCTTCCGGGAACTGGTTGTATTGGCCGGAATCGTGGGGCCCACTATTTCCCCAAGCTTTGTTTCCGTTTGCATCTGCTGCTGCTTCTAGCGATGCTTTCATATACTGTTAGAGCAACATGGAAACATACATTAGAAAACAAAACCTAAACAATGTTTAATAGACATATGCGTGTAGCTAATATTGATAAAATCGCCTTCCACATATTATCTATTATTAGACAAGGCGTGTGAACCGATCAACATTGCAACACCGTACCATTTATGTTCTATTTAAGGTGTTTAAAGCTAATATGCATGAATGACCACAAGTACCTTATCATAACATTGAAATTCACCAATTCCAGGAAACCTCCATGTCCCATTACTTTCTGGATAAGATGGATACCTAAGCTCCCCACAAGGTCCCATGCCAACTTGTATTTCCTGAGAAATTTACAGAAAAAAAAAATTATTAATTTGTATTCTTAAATAAAAAATAATAATTACAATTATTTTGAAATAAGTAAGTATGTCAAAAGTGTTACTTACCACAATAACACTTCCTAAGTAATTCTGGAATTTTTGTTGGAAACTTCTCATGTAATCTGAATAGACTTGAATGGGTGTTCTTCCACGGAGAACTGGCACCGAGTCGCAACCTAAAGAGATGTACTCGGGGTTTCTTCGGCCGGATCTATCGGTGTAGACTATATCGGGGTTTCGGCTGATTTCTTCAAGAACCCATGGGGGTAATGGGATGCTATAATATTTATAACCAAATTTCTAATGTTAGATCATATCAAAATATGCAATGGTTCAAAACTAAAAACAAATATCCAATAAATCTTTAGCAAAATATGATAGAATTTTTCAAAATCACTTTTTTTTTCCCTTCTTGCAATGGTTCATATATACATGATTGATTAGATTAATAAGACCAGTACAATTTGTGTGCATCACTTTCTTTACCTTCTTTCTATGCCTAAATTTTTGTTCCAATTTAATGTATTAGTAGTAATTTAACATATATTATGAGTACTCCATACAATTAACATAGTTTAACAGCAATTATTACATGGAATTATGGAACCTGTGCAACCAACAATTTACTACATACTAGTAGTGTTTTAGGCAATGTTGCAAAAATCGCGAATTGGTAGTCGGGCGGTCGACCACCCTGCAGCGAGTAATCGGTCAAGGCGGGATTAATCGGTGATTAATCGGATTGGCATTTCCTGCAAGTTTTGGGTATTTCTGGAGACCAAACTAAAGATCTTAACTGATTCCAAGCCTACTATGTTTCTAAACCTCAATAAAAGGCTCCAATTCTGATTATAAGGCTCATTGTGCGTTATAAGTGAAATAAACGATCCCCATTGTGCGTCATAAGTGAAATTATTATTTTTTTAAAGTTGACCGATTCGGACGATTTTTGACCGATTAGGCCGGTTTTTTATCGATTCGGTCTATTTTTGACCGATTCGGCCGATTTTTGGCCCATTTTTTTACCTGAACGATTTTTTGACCGATTTTCAAAATTCTACAAGGTGTATGGCCGATTACCGATTAATTGACCGATTCGGCCGATTTTTACAACACTGGTTTTAGGTATATGTTTCTATAATATTATGGTTGAAACTACCCTCTAACATCATGTTTATAGCTCATTCATATACAATGATTATATATCAACAATATGTGAATAAAAACAACTCAAAAATGAGAATTAGTACCTGCAAGAGTCTCCAACATTGCCACCACACTGATGAAAAGACATAACAGCTTGAAGCTTCAATCCATTTCTTTGAACCATATTCACAAGCTCAACATATCCATCCCAATTATACTTCATTGGTCCATCTTTCTCAACCAAACCCCACCACACATCAACCATCACACCTTCCACTCCCGCGCTTTTCAACGCCATTAAACTCGCGTTCATCGCCTTTGGTTTGTTTACGTGTCCACCTATCGTCACCGTATCAAGAGGCAACATCACGTAAACTGGCACCTTTGACTCGTCATGGGCTTGGTGGCTGCTTGATAATGCATGAAACTTTTCTTTTTGTACACAATATATACCGTCAAAAGGTGATATGATTTTTTCACGTGCATGTGCATGTGCATGATCTTGTTGTATAGAGTTTTTGGTTCTTAAACGAAGTGTTTTTGTTGTAGTAGGTTTAGTTTGTGAGAAACAAAGGGTGCCTGTGAATTCGTCTAGGGTTTTCAGAGTTTTGGTTTCTTTTGTGTTTAGAAAAGGTGTGGAAGAACGAAGAGTTAAAGCCATTTTTGTGTTTGAAAAAAAGTGAAGAAGGTTATGAATGTGGGATGAATGAATGAAGGTATTTTATAAAATGATATTTTGATAAAAGACAATATTGTGGGTCCTTTTTAGTAGGAAAAAGTGAATAAAAATATCAAAATTAGTTGGCTTGTTTTTTCAACAAACGCGTAAGTGATACTTCAAAGGCATCGACACTCGTACACTTCGCGTTATTAAGTGCTTATTTTACAAGCTTTGAGGTTATGTTCTCAAGACATTTTCAAAAAAGTTATCCACAATATTAATATTTGACAAATTTTGTTAGGAAATAATTTTTATCTTTTTTTTAAGTACTATTTTATTTCTCTTGCCATATTTTCTCTCTTGCAATTCTCAATTTGTACAAAACTGTTGTTTGTCAGAAAGATGTTTATTGACCAAAAAATGTGACTTTTATTTTGTCGTAGATGCGAAAAAAAAAAAAAAAAAATCTCAATTTTGTGAATTAGATGCCAAGCTAAGAAAACATTATCTATTTTATTTTCCCAAACTATAATGAAATTTAAATTAGAAAAAGAAATACGCATTACATGATTCATTACCCGCAATCTAAGGCCTAAGTCAGAAATAACATTTGACGAAAGATATTAACCAAGTTTTATTATAATTTGGCGAATAATGAAAAATATTTAGGGGGCGTTTGGTTGGGGTAATTTGAAATTTAATTTTAAATTTAGAAAATTTAAATTCTTGAGAATTTAAAATTAGAATTTAAAATATCTTCGCGTGTTTGGTTGTGAAATTTATAAATATATTTTTTATTTTTTCAATATAAATTTCATAAATATTCTACTTAAAAGTTTATAAAAAGTTATAAAAAAGTTTATAAAATTTATAAAAATTTTTATAAAAATTTATAAAAATGTTTATAAATAATTTATGAAAAAGTTTATAAAAATTTATAAAAAAGTTTATAAAATTTTATAAGAAATTTATAAAAATTATAAAAAAAAGTTTATAAAAATTTATAAAAAAATTATAAGAAATTTATAAAAAAATTTATAAAAAATTTATAAAAAATTATAAAAAAAGTTTATAAAAATTTATAAAAAAGTTTATAAAAAATTCATAAATATTTTATTTAAAAGTTTATAAAAAACAATAAGAAAAAAATTTATAATTTTTTTTTCAATAAATTAAAATTTACCACTTTTTGGAGGCGTTTTGATTCTCTCCATTTTAGTGATTCGAATTGTAAATTACTCTAAATATTACATTTAAGTTACCAAACGAGGACGTTTGAAGGAATTAAAATCCAAATACGCAATATCCTCTAAATCGCCCCAACCAAACGCCCTTATATTTTATTCAAAAAATCATAAACTTGTTTAGATATTTTTGTGCAATTATGGAATATTCCACGTGCATGAAATGGTAACTTGAATGCCATCTGTAGGATATTATGGAAATTTTTTGAGACCTTATCTATTCAAACATGATCCACATATTCATGCAACATACATAAGAAAATTATAATTATACTAACTTAATTGTTCATCTTAAGAAACCAATCACCAAAAGTATATTGTATATTAATGTTTTGTAAATCTAAAATGTAACATGTGCAGTCAAATGGTTTTTGCACAATTTCATAACTGCTGGTAATGTAGTTTCATTCCTACGTGGAATTGTGTCATAGCATTTGTTTTTGGTTGGTTGATAATAAATCTTATCTTCTTTTTTGGTCGTTTCGTCCTCTACACCACATGTATAGTCACTATAAAATTTCAAATATTTTCAATTTTGTTCTGTCAAATGACAATCACGTTATGTGAAATCCAAGTCATATTCACATTGCAATTTAGATGAGAATATAACATTACTATTTTGCTACTAATTTATAAGACTCTAGGTAAATGTATCTAGTTTTTCCAACATGAAATTAACAATCATTGTATTTCAACCAATACAATAATACTTTAGTGATTGATATGATATTTGATTGGTGGTGAGTGTCGCTAATGAGAATTCTTAAAACTTTGTGCATTATGAAGATAAACGACATTTTTGCTTAAAGGATAACTTGCCTACCCGGTTGAATCTTTCCCTTAAAGGAGTGGATATCTCCTCTACTCTTTCCCTATATGTAATGCTTCGGTTAAATCTACTTCTCATCTTCTCTTCTTGTGCCTCGTGGCTCGTCAAGTGAGAAGTAAGGTGACACGATGGCGGGAGCTTGACGAACCCGACTTTAATTCTTATGATGAGTGGCTTTTATGGTTTAAGAGCATCTGTATGCCTTCGAGTTTGAAGGTTGTGTTAGAAAGTGTTTGCTACGTGATGTGTTGGTCTATATGGAGATTCAGAAACCAATTCTTGTTTGGTAATTCTCTTCCTCGAAAGAATCTCTTTTTTTTATGATATAATTCAGATGACTTTTACTTGGTGTTCAAGTCGTTGCAATTCTACTTTCAATTAGGTTACATGGATGCAAAATCCTAACCTCATCTGTTTGTAATCTTTCTAGCTACTTGCTAGTTTTATAATAAAATCGTTATTCAAAAAAGAAAATGAAACGAATGGGAATATTTTTTTCAAAACATGCTTAAACAACATTGCATACTCATATAAAATCTAACCAGATAATTTTTTAACCGAATGGGAATTCCTTTACGTTTATATGATAAAAAATAAATAAAAGGCAAAAATGCATATATATCGTGGACGTATGGTCGGATTTGGTAGGGAATGGGTCGCCCGCGTCAACAAATTTCACTCTACGCCTAAACCCTAATTCATGCACTATATATACATGGTGGATCTCCTCATTAATGGTATGATCTCTAACCCAAGATATATATGGCTACATTCTGTAAATCTTAACTTGACCGTCGGAGGTGGACCCGGCCACGGACAAGGTCGCTCTAACAGGTTCTCTTTCTTGACAGGTCTCTTGGGCCGAGAAGGCACTAACGCCCGAGCGAGAGTCGTTGAATCCGGTCCATGCGGATTATCGTCAACAGTTGGCGCCATCCGGGACCACGAATAAACTATGTTTCGTGTTCTCCGATTCAAAAGCATAGATAAATTCAAATCGGTGAACCCTAAACCTTTGATTACGCCATGCGTGGCGCTTTACCATCATCGCTTTATTAAATTGGACGTTCTGTTATTAAATTAGATGCGTACAATTTAATATTACTCTAGATGCGTAAAAAAATTATTAACTTGGACGACAAGTTCTGGTAAGGCATTATTTTTATAATATTATACTTATGTTGTTTACTTCACGACAAGTTTATGGTATACATTATCATTAAATATTCGCAATTTTAATTCGCAATTAATTTAAAATATCATTCGCAATAAATATTTGCACCTTTTTTACATGCATGCTTTAAAGTGTCTGAAGATCACAAAGTGAATATATTTCTAATATAGATAATATCTGTACATGCATTATATTTTACATTCTCATGATCATACAAGTATAATAATCATGATATTTCTTTTACATATAAAAGAAAGAGTCCGCACGATCGGACCATTTTTCTCTCTTGCCTACGTGGCGTGCATGCACTAAAATAAACCCACGATGGTAAAAGGATAAGTTAACCTACTAAACAACTTGTTGAGTAAGAGGGTTGCAAACCCATCAACACCGGATCACGTATCCTTGTTAAACACCTTGTTCTCGAGACGTTGGAATAAGTTTTGTGCGCATCCCACGACGGGTGCGCAACATCGCATATGGTGCGTTTAACAATTTAGGAACCAAGACACTTGATTCCTCGATATGATATTCTGATCTGTGCATATCATAACATACTGCGACTATGATAAAAAAAAACAATTAATTATTTTGGCGGACGCATCCACGACAGTGCGCACTACCACTTCTCTTATATATTATTCATGCTATGTGTTGTATATTGTTTGATTCATTAGGTTTTATATCTTTGCGATTCGCGGCATATACTTTTAATATTGCATTAAGTGTTTTGTGGCATGAATAAGTTTAATGCTTCCTACACGAGTAGCACCATCAAACTTGGGGGCTACTGGGGTATATCTACTTTAAAATGCAGCGTCGCGCAGCATATTTGAGCGAGATCGTATGTAAGAGGTTATCGAGCCCAAGTACAAAGCGGTTTAAATATTCGCACCATCTTACCGCAGGGAGGCGTTCTACGTTGGTTGTAAAGGCGGATGTAATGCGCGCGAAGCACGTCTTCTGTCGCACCTCTTTGTTGCGCTTGTACAAGCACCTGCTACTGAAGCGCGTTTCTGTCGCACCTCTTTGTCGCCAAGACAACAAGACATTTATCTTGGATCGTCTTCATCGCGACATCTTTACGCAAGCCCTGTCGCGAGAAGCGCGTCTTACGTCGCACATCTTTAGCGCAAGACCTATGCGCGAGCGCGTCTTCCGTCGTACATCCTGTCGCGATAGCGCGCATACCGCTTCGAGCGCGTCTTCGTCGCGCTCTTTCGCCAAGCAACACGCAACCTGCTATGTAGCATCGTCTTCGTCGCACCATGCTGCGTCGCTCTTGGTACAAAAGTGCGCCTACGCAGGATGCGATCACGGGTTCCACTTTCACCTCTGCTGACCATCGAACTTAAGTCTGGCATAACATAGCCGTGTCTTTATCTCATACTAGACTTGGGGGCTCAATGGACGTATGGTCGGACTGGCAGGGAATGGGTCGGGCCGGATCAATGCCCATTTCTACGCCTAAGCCCTAATTCACGCTTATATATCGTGTTTGGATCTCGCTCATTAATGGTATGATCTCTAACACAAGATATATTGGGTGCATTCTGGCGACATTAACTCGATTGTCGGAGGTGGACCGGGCCACGGCTCGGGTCCACTCTATGAGTTCTCTTTGTTGGCCAGTCTCTTGGGGCTCGAGAAGGCATTAGCCAGGAGTAGTCGTTGAATCAGGTCCATGTGGGATTATCATCAACAATATCCTTCCCAAGTGAATAATTGCGTATATATATCCTCATCTGAGTTTTTTTACACACGATCTGATGGTTTTATCGTGTTTTGGATATATATCGATTTTGCGTTTCGAAAGGATATATTTTGAAATTGGTAATAGTTGTTTAAAAAAGAGAGAGTAGTAGTTGGAAATAAATACCAAACAATTCGAACATATTTGAAATTTTGAATGGCCAAGATTTTTAATATTACGTGGAAAGTTCATTCACTTTTTTGGTCACATCAAATGTTGTCTTTTGAGAAAACATTGACATTTTTCTGAAAAATGATAAAATGATTTCTCACATGGTGGGCAGTCGTCCGTTCGTTCAAAATCGATCACCCACACCCACACGTTTTTAGGCTACACACTTTTTATTTGTGGTTTTCAATCACCATAAAACTTAAGAGACCCGTTCGACATTCGTGTAAAGTTATGCAAAACTTGAATCATTTCTTATTTAAGTGTAGATAGAACATCACGACTCAAGGTGTGTTTTCAAGACCAAATTCTTTACCCGCGAAGAATAAATTCAACAACTTTTTTGGCTGGTGGAACTCCATTGGAGTGAGGACAGTAGCTTCTCTGGCCTAGTTAGGCGGTATGTAATGATAGACATCGGTATTTGACGGTTTACCAGTTTGATAGTTTTAAGAGAGTAAATGGCTTTAAAATTCGTAAAATATATTAGTACAAACATAAATTTCCAGAAATGTATTTATTTGAACTGATAATAAAAATGAATATTTATGATCAAATATACAACTACAAATTTGCATTAATATTATTGCAAGTTTGTAACACCCGTTTAATACTAAAATATAATATGTTATTAGTGTAAATTAAAATGCAATTAGTGCAGCTTAGAACTTAATTATAAGAATAACTAAATATATGGTATGTTTGGTGAAATATGAGGCTGAAGCAGGAAGCTTTTGCTTATATTTTTATAAATCTGATTAGCGAATTAGATGAAGCTGAAACTTATTAATGTAAAATCATATAAAAATACATCAAATTAAATTAAGACTAAAATACACCGTTGGTCCCTAAACTTGTATCGGAGGATCGCGATGGGACAAACAAGGCATAATCATCGCCACGGGTCCAAACAGATCTAATTAAATGCCAGTTGGTCCCTCGACCAATAACGGCGTTGTCAGCGTTCCGTTATACCCAAAATAAACCCGTAATCATGAGTGCTGCTTGAGGGTAGAATAGTCATTATGTGGTATACTTTGTAGAACTGTCTTGTCCAATTTCCGCCATATTGTACAATATAACAAAACCGGTACTTTCGTTGCTCATCCCAAACTTGTTTTGGCCTCACCCGAGAAAACCCCAAGCGATGTCATCATAAAATCAAATAATCGAGTAAGAAAATAACAAACAACCACCTGGATTTACTACTGTGGCGAGTAAGGAATATCCTTTATATGATGATCGTGAAAGCGGAGAAAGAGCTGCGGTCGGGAGATATTGTAAGTCTTTTTGGTTAGAGCCTATTACAATCATATGTTAGTACGAGTGATTAAGTTATTCCCTTTTAGGTAACTTTAGCTTAACAAAGTTTTGTACATTTTTATCTGATGGTTGAACACGGATCGTTTAGCATGATGTTCCATTATGAAGGTACATTCAAATACTTTCGGTAGGATATATCAAGGAGGCAAGAAATGCCTTGTTGATCTTGTGGAAATAAAAGAGGTATCATTGATGAAATGGATGCTCTCATGACCCAAATCGGTTATAGTGCAGACAAACCAATTATTTCTACTTTCTTAAGCACAGTTGTACATTAGGCGACGGTTTGTTTTCTTTGCGTGAACACGCTAATCTAGACTTGTTGAAAGATGTTGTCATCTGACATAAGGCGATAGGCGTGTATGTTGAAATAGGGAAGACTAGATTAGAATTTTGTGAAATGTCCCCACGATCAATTAAGGCGTGTTTTGGGAGATGGATGAAGATAGGAGAAAAGTTGCTACTGCGGCTATTCAATCATGTTGTAGCGGTTGGTGTTAGATGATATAGATAATGAACCGCCCTAGATCGGTTTATCCAACTTACACAATTTCACGTGGGCGTCAATGATATTGGTGAAGCTAGCAATTTGCCAAACATTGAGCCACTCTTTTCCACCTTAGGCGCTCATTTGCTAGCCAACTGTTCAAAGCAGTGAGCATGCTTTAGTAGTTGTTGATGAGGACAATGCTCTAAAGGGCTCGATAATGTTGAGGTTAATCTTTAGAGTGATTCGGGGAAGGACTTTGACAACGGTGGAGCAGCACTAGTTGATGTCAATAACACCTTTTAGGAGCACGAAAATTTTGAGGTTGTCTGTTTCAATTGACACAGGACAAGCATTTACACAAAGCAGGCGGACCACTACTTGATGTGAATAACGACTTTGAGGAGCTGATGTGGATGTAAGTCTGTTTCAAGCGACTCGGGATAACATGGAAGAGGATCTGTTGTTGATCTTAGTCATTACAAGCGAGTGACACTAGTGAATTTGGCAATGCAGTTGAACCAAATCAAGATAACACTTGTCGAGAGAATGATGCGACTTGGTATGCTACAAGTAGGTCGACCACTCGATTCGGTGAAGAAGGAAAAACATGTTATATAAGTGATGACAGGGGTTGGTAAATGATTTACATGATGGTTGATGAAGTATTTTGCGGTGACCATGTTAGTTTCCAACACGCGCACTTTGCTAATGGCGTTTATACCACTTTTTCTATCTTGGTCGAGTTTGCTCGCGGGAAGTAAAAACCTAGTAAGAGAGCATTCAATAGAAACTAGGAGGAGTTGTTTTTGAAGAATGACAAAACAAGAATAAGGGTCGGTGTAGGGGTTGTGTTCGGTTCCAGCCCAGTGAAGGTCTGGGACCGAATATTGGCCCATCTAGAAGTCCATTAAGCGGAAGGGGTATAAGAGCATTGCTTTACGCCAAAAGGACCCTTTGAAATACTCGCCCATGGCTATTGTTTGTCGGCGGGAATGGTGAGACATGTATCCGGTCGGTCGAACATATAATGAGCAACACACTTGTTTGCAATCAAGGAAGTCGAGCTTTTGACCTTCGCTATATCTCACGAAAATTACGGACAAGTTGAAACAAATCCGAGCTTCTGTCGGTCGGTGCATAATCAACTTACCAACCAACACGACCTTCAAGTGTCCCTGCAGAAGGTATTAGGGCCAAAACCTAGCTATAAAAGCCATCGTGGGTCAATTCAAGCTTCAATTTACCATGTTGAGAGATTATGTTCAAGAGTTGCGTAAGACAAACCCTAATCTGACGGTGGAGATGAATGTGGAGCGACCTCCGGATGAGTCTCTTCCAACCGGAGAATTCAAGAGAGTGTATGTTTGTTTAGGTGCCTTGAAGCAAGGATTTAAAGATTGTGGGAGATCGTTGTTGGGGTTGGCCGCTTTTCGATTCGTGGTCCTTTCAATGGTCAACCGATGACGGTTGTGGGAATTGATATAACAATGGTATATACCCTTTCGCTTATGCTTTTGTTGATTCGGATAACATAGGATCATGGACTTGGTTTCTTCATTGTTTATCCGATGATTTAGCACTGGGCCAATTTCAAGCATCACTTTTATTCTTGACATGAATAAGGTACTCTTTTCTGTTCATAAATTTAAGTCTCCTTTGTTTTGAAACAGATAAGTAAAGATATTTGATTTTGTGTAGGATATAAGTAGAGTACATAGCGAAGTTTTGAAAGTCGTAACACAGTTACGTATTAAAAGCATACATGAGAAAATGAAATTGCAATGGAAAGGTAGGGCCTATAAAGACCATCTGTGAAATGTGCAATGACCTCAATTGTTGTGCAGGTTCAAAGCTATGGTGATCTCAAGAAACTTAATCAACCAAAGACATGATTGGTTAAGTAAGATACCACCGATCCATTGGTCAAGGTCGCATTTTCATGTAAGTGATCTATCTGTTTCACTTACTTTGTATTCATAATGCAGATAAACAGTTACAATTAATACATGTTTATTACTTGTCATCTTTAGGAGAGCTACTTCGATGTGTTACTTAATAACATGTGTCAAGTGTTTCATGAGAAAATTAAAGAGGGTTAAGCAAACCTATTATTACTGACCTTAGAATACATCGAGAATATTGTATGAAGAGGATAATGCATGTTCTTATGGTGATTGAGAAGAGTGATGGGCCATTAACACCAACCGCACAACACATGCTAGAGGCTATTAAGAAAGAGGTCATTAAGTATAATGTGTTATGGAATGGGGATCTAAGTTTCGAGTTAGTGGACCATGGGGTGACCAATGTGTAGTTAATGTTGTACACAAGACTTGTACTTGCGAAGGTGGGAGATAACAGGTTTACCATGTAAACATCTTTGTTGCTACCAATTGGAATATGGCTTTAAATGGCCAACAAGTCGGGTTGAGAAACATGGGCTCATCCTTGTTATTATCTTCTCACTGGGAGGCTACCTACAAACACCATGTCCGACTATAACTAGCGGTGTACATTGGGAAAAATCAACTATGCCAACAACAATTGTTCCACGAAATCGAAACAAACCCGCCGCAAAAGGTAGAAAAAGAGTTAGGATAGCACACAGGCGGAAGAGATTGTGAAGGATGGTAAGTATCGAGGGCTTGGAAGAGTGTCGGTGTAGTATTTGTGGCATTCTTGGACACAACCGGGTAACATGCCTAGGGTATGGTGGAGCTCAACATAGTGGAGCGCGATAAGGTAAATGTCAAAAGGTGCCTACTAAAGGCTGCGGGGAAAAAGACATCCTAAATGTAAAAGGTAGCAGCAGATAAAGAAGTCAAGAATACGGGTGTTGTTCTAGAAAGCCAAGTTAGTGCGAGTTCAAGAAGTGGTGTTCAATCTACAAATCAAGAGCCGAGGCGAAGATCCCATCATACATGATGCATCACATCACAATCCCAAGCAACTTGGTGAAGCATTTGCCGATCCCATCATGCATGAGCAATCGGTCGATTTTGATTCGGTCAAGTGATGTTCAAGCGGCCGCTTCAACCCACCGCTACACGAAGAATGACTAGGAAGCGGTACCTTTGGAAAGAATGATGGCCTCACCATAGGTCAAATCATTATGCTAATTATCTAGACAATGTTTCATCTAGTTTACTATTTATTTTCTATGGACAAGTTATGTAATCTAAAACATATCGTGTGTGGGTGTGTAAGCAGTAGCGCTCATGCTTTGAAAAGTATGCAATTTTATGCAGCTGGAATTATATCCATTTGCATTAACTATGGAACCATGTCATTATTGTGTATTTTTTGAGATTGACTAAGCTTGATGTGTGAATAGTTTACGTCAAAAGTAAACAAAGCTAAAATAGAACATCATAAGAATGTTGACATTTAAAAGTCAACCCCTAAACACATTGCAAACCATCTGCATAGCCATGAGGCATAGAAAATCAGAAACAAACAAAACTGAATACTTCATAACAAGGTTACTACAATTCAAGATACACAACATTAACCAACTAGCCTCATTACATAAAAGGTTAAACGTTATCGATGCATAAACAATGAAGAACAACATCCAACTTAGCACCATGTAAATCTTCCACTTCCACACATCACCTCGGCGGACTACTAATCTTGCCTCAAGCTCATTTCTCCCTCAAAAGTCTGGTATGATCATTCTTGAATGAGCACAGATTCGAGATCATACCATCTTATCCAGCGACAAGAAGACCCCATTGATGGTTATGACAAGTCATTAAACAACCACCATTGTTACAAACTTACACAAGAAATATTAAGACGCACTTACTTGAGCAGGACAACCAAAGAATCGGCGCCTGGGTTGGAGAGAGGTCCACGAATACGAATAATAACTTGCTTACCACACCAAAGAACGTACCATCTTGAAACAATTATCGTTTTAAAGAGGACGGGTTTTGAAGGATAGTTTAGGGATGGGTCATAAATGTAGATCAAACCTTGTTACACATATACTAGCTACATACACCGTAGAACGGTTTTATTTAATGACGCTACTGATGAAAGCGGTTTTACCTCAAAGAAATAACGTTGACAA
Source organism: Chrysanthemum lavandulifolium (assembly GCA_022545495.1). Lineage (NCBI taxonomy): Eukaryota > Viridiplantae > Streptophyta > Magnoliopsida > Asterales > Asteraceae > Chrysanthemum > Chrysanthemum lavandulifolium. Next base: position 19,446,932 of record CM040246.1, read on the forward strand.
CGGAAGATTGGTCAAGGACCAATCGGCATTTAATTAATCTTGTTTGGACCCGTGGCGATGATTATGCCGGTTTAGTCCCATCGCGATCCTCCGATACAAGTTTAGGGACCAACGGTGTATTTTAGTCTTAAATTAAGATATATTTTCAGCTATTGCGTGATAATCCACTATATTTTAAAGGTTGTTTAAGTAATTTGACTAACTGTAAGACCTAATAAGCACGTTTCCACTTGTGGTTATCCATAGACCAAATTAATAATCCAGTATATTTTAAAGGGCAAATGTCAAAAAAATGCATCGAACTTCACACTTTTTATGATTGTGTGTAGCCAACTATTTCTTTTCTTATGTGTGTCTTGAACTTTCAAAATTCGATTATTGTGTATTTTGTGACCATTTTACCCTTAATTTTTCAAATTTCGAAGGGTAAAATGGTCATTACTGGCGAATAGTCACAAAATACACATAATGATCGAAATTTGAAAGTTCAAGACATACAATAAGAAAAAATAGTTGGCCACATACAATAATATAAATGTCGAAGTTTGATGTATTTTTTCATTATTCACTATTTTAAAGGTAATTAAGTAATATTTGCAGCTTATAAAGCCTTACGATTTGTAAAAGATTATATAAGCTTGTGTGACAAACAAAGCTTATTTTAACCACAAGGGGTGACCCAGCGGTAAGAATACCAACCTTCTAAATAGGAGATCAAGGGTTCAAATCTAACGAGAAGAAAATTAATCCCCTTGTGATCACGGAAGTTCACCTGCGCTGACTCCGGACTATCTAAAAGGGTAGTTGCCCTGGGATTAATATGCCCGCAATGTCGAATCGAAAACCTAGATAACCAAAAAAAAAACAAAGCGTATTTTATAACGTAACTTATTTTGAAAGTTCAAGCCCCTGTAAGGCTCGTTTCAAACACATTTATAGTAAGATGTGTAAACTTTAAAAATTAAGATTTTTATTTATATATTTTTTAAATGAATTATAAGCAGTTATAGATTGTTAAACGTTTCATAACGTTTGATTATAAGCAATGGAAATAATGCTTTTAGACGTGCATATTTGATATATAGAAGCCATTTAAATTTCAGGTAATATATCATCTTTTGTTACATTGGGATATTTCATAGAAAAGATGATAGGTGAGCATATTTCACAAGAATCATGACAAAAACAATGGTGAGTATATTTTGACACTTTCGTGACTAGACGAATTTGGTTTGCAATTTTTGACACCCCAAATAATATAATGTTGTCGATGTTAATGCCTCCAAAATATTTTGAATTGGAAATGGTCCCGTAAAATGGCATCTACAATTGTGACTTTTCCTTTTAACTTGTGGTTATCCATAGACCAAATACACACTTTAAATTCCACACAAGCTATCTTTTCACAACCTTTTATTTTGTGATAAAAAGTTCAAAATGTTGTAAGTTGTGACACACATAATATAATGTAATGCACATGGTATTTGAAAAGAAATTTAGAGGAATTGAAGTCATTGGAAAAATATGACTCTTAGATACTCTACTTAAAATGTTAAATACCAAAAACAAAAGTAAACATATCACTTACTCAGTTTTAGACTGAGAGTATGTTTGACAAAAATAGTTGTTGCTGAAAAAGATTAAAATTGTGATTTTTTCGTTAGTGTTTGGCAAACTAGTTATACTTGATTAAAAGTGTGTAATGAAATATAATCTCCGGCATCTTTATAAAAGCTGGTTTTGAGAACTTATTTATTTTCTAAAAATAATTCATAATTTTAGTTTGCCAAACAAATATTATTTTTTGACCAAAGCTTATTTTTAACAAAATAATCTTAAGCCTTCATAATCTTTCACGATCTCTCGCGCCAAACCATGGTTTTGAAAGGCGCGCCATGGCGTGAGGCGTGACCTCCACTTTATGAAATATACCAAGGCATCGACTCTAGACGTGGCGTGAGATGTAGCGAGAAAAGACACACTAAAACGTGAGGGTGACGGGTTTTTTTATTCAACTCTGATATTTTTTTTATTATTTGTTAAATGAAGAATTTTACATATAAGAATAGTTTCTTAACCTTATTTTTTATGTATAACGTTTTTTTTTTAAGTCAATATATATGAAATATGATATAAATATATAAATATTTGCATATTTTGTGTCGCCTTATATCACGTTTTAAAAAAGCAAAAGTTTCGCCTTAGCCGTTAAGACATGAGGCTTGGCCATACTACCACGCCGTGACTCGCGCTATTTATAACCGTGCACCAAACATACCCTAAAAGTGAAACTTCTTAACCTAAGGCTGGTGGCATTGGTCATCGGTTTGGTTCGGCATGGCTTCAAATCGCACGGGCACACCATTGCCACTGCTGCGGTTTCGTTCGGTGTTCATGGAATACGGTATGTGATGCCGAATTGGTATGGGTGAGATAGCCAAAATGGTCCGTTAGGCAACGGTCAAAAATTGTACCGTTGGTTTATTTCAATAATAATAATAATAATAATTCTCTAAAAATATACACTTTAAATCACCATTTTCAAATCACATTATTCTCATCTTCTTCTTTCAACTATCATTCTTTTAAAAAGATGGATGCTAGGAAAGCAAAAAATGTTTCAACCTCATCCAAAGGTCGTGGCCGAAAAGAAAACAAAGGGCAAGGATTTTACTCTTATTGAAGCATGGGAGATTGTTAGGCGTGAAGACAAATGGTTGGAACAACCATGTGTGGGTCAAGAAGCTTCGGCTAATTCCGACAAAAGAAGAAAGTCGTCGAAATCTGCCTACTACGAGACGGGAAGCAATGACAATGTTGAGACTGTTATTCCGGATTTGAATGACGACACAACTCCTACACGGAAAAGAAAAGGCAAGAAGGCCGATACCGACTCGACAAACGAAAGTATTGTTGAGAGCTTCGACAACTACGCGGTAAGGAAAACACAAATATTGGAAACGATAATGGAGAAAAAGCTTGCAAGGATGACTGGCCGAAAAGTTGTTGGCGACAAATCAAGTAATGTTGAAGAAAAGGCTTTTTCAGCAAGAATAAAGTTTATAACCAACCGCACAATCACATAACCGATCAGGAATCGAGAGTTAATGATTGCCAAAAACGCGAAGTCTGTGATAAATATGGATGGTAGGTGATTTTTAGATACGTAATTTTTTAAGTATTATGTAATTTTTTTTAAGTATTATGCAATTTTTTTTATTATTAATGAAATATTATGTTTTATTAAATTGTTTAATATAATTATGAATTAAAAAAAATAAAAAATTGAGTGAGGTTGAGGTATGGAATCATGGTTGCCACTAAAAAACTATAATGAGCTATGAGTGAGGTATGGGATTAGATGGAATGATATTATTGGTGGGTGGTAATGCCACCACCCTAAGGGTAAAAAATTTATTGATATGGTTAAAAAACTATACTCGCAAATTATAAATTTCACAGAGAGATACAAATGACACACCTTTTAGTTTGTCATTGTATATAACTTCTGCTATGAAATATTGAAATGCCATTGACATGAAGTACAAGTGAACGCTATAATTAAAGCTAGATCGCTTAAAAATCCGGTATATTAGTTATAACTTACAATTTTAAAATAGCTTAGAAATCCAGTTACAACTTACAATTTTATGCAAATATGGTTAAGTTTATTAAAAGTAGAGTAAATTACACCGTTCGTCTTTGTGGTTTGCGTTGACCGAGGAGTTCGTCGTTCGATGAAAAAAGTTCTGTGCGTCTATCCTGAAGTGCAAAAGTTATGCACCATTAGTCCCTCCTCTAACGGAACCCACTAACGGTCGTTAAGTCTTGTTAACACGAGGGTATAATCGTCATTTCAACACTATAAGACGAACGGTGTAGTTTACACTTTTGTCCGCTTTTTTACGTTTTGTTCGCTTTCTTACGTTTTCGTCCGCTTTCTTACGATTATTTACGTTTTAAATCATTTTCTTACGTTTTCGTCCATTTTTATGTTTCATCCGTTTTTACGCTTTACTCCGCTTTTTACGTTTCGTCCGCTTTCTTAGGTTTTCTTAGTTTTTCGTCCATTTTTATCGTTTTGTCCGTTTTAATACATTTTCTTCCTTTTTCTTCGTTTTACTCTTTTTTTTTTTTTTTTTTATGTTTTCGTCCTTTTTACGTTTCATCCATTTTCTTACGTTTCGTCAATTTTCTTACGTTTTTCGCTTTTTCTTACGATTTACTCTGTTTTTTTTTATGTTTTCGTCAGTTTTTTTTGCATTTTCGTTTATTTTCTTACGTTTTCGTCTAGTTTTTTACGTTTTCGTCAATTTTCTTACGTTTTCGTCTTTTTTTTTACGTTTTCGTCCGTTTTCTTACGTTTTCGTCCGTTTTCTTACGTTTTCGTCCGCTTTCTTACGTTTTCGTCCGTCTTTTTATGTTTTCTTCCTTTTTTCTTACGTTTTACTCTGTTTTTTACGTTTTCATCTGATTTTTTATGTTTTCGTCCGTTTTATTATGTCTTAAATTCGCTTTTTTATGCCGTCCGCTTTCTTACGTTTTAAAATGTAAGAAAGCGTACTTTGACGCTTTAAAACGTAAAAAGATGTTTTAAAAGTTTTAAAACGTAAAAAGTATTTAAAACGTAAAAAATGAGGCAACAGACGTTTTACGTTTTCGTCCGTTTTATTCGTTTTGTCGCTTTTTTACGTTTTAAAACGTCGCTTTTTTACATTTTCTTACGTTTTAAGCGAAGAAAACGGTCAACGTAAAACCGATGAAAACGTGCGAGTAAAACGTAAGTAAGCGACGAAAACGTAAGAAAACGGACGAAAACGTAAAAATGGACGAAAAAGTAAAAAGCGATTTAAAACGGAAAATGTAAAAAATAGACGAAACGTAAGAAAATGAATAAAATGTAAAAATGACGAAACGTAAAAAACAGAGTAAATCGTAAGAAAAATAGACAAAAACGTAATAAAATGGACGAAACGTAAACCGGATGAAACGTAAAAAAAGTAGAGAAACGCGAAAAACGGATTAAAACATAAAAAATGGACGAAACGAAGAAAATGTACGAAAACGTAAATAAACGTAAGAAAATGGACGAAACGAAAAACGAGTTAAAAGTAAGCGTAAGAAAAGCGGACGAAAACGTAAAAAGCGGACAAAAGTGTAAACTACACCGTTCGTCGCTTATAGTGTTGAACGACGATTATCGCCGAGTTAAGACTTAATGACCGTTAGTGGCTCCGTTAGAGGAGGGTAATGGCGCATAACGTCGCCACTTAAGGATGGACGGTCTGAACTTTTTCGATCGAAGAGACGAACTCTGCGGTCAACGCAAACCACAAGACGAACGGTGTAATTTACTCTTAAAAGTATATTCGATATATCGCGTCTAATAGACAAGAGTTCGTAAGCCGTTAAAAAGAAAAGAGACGAGTTCTTAAACACCATCGACATGCTTATTAGCTAGTTATCACACGGTATCTTTTTTTTTTTTTTTTTTTTTTTTTCTTAACGAGCAAGTTTGGCCCAGTAGTTGTTAGCACATATACACACCACACTTTCTTGTCGATGCAAGAATGTATTATTGATTAACGTGGCGATGAAGAAAGATACAAATCAGGAGAAAGAAAAAATAGCCAAAATATCTATAGCAACTTGTAATTATTTGAAGGCAAAAAACTCAAAAGTTGAAGGGAAAAAAATATCTCTACTAAACCTGGCAAGATATTTTATGGCAAAACGTCGACAGTCACTTTCGCATAATATTTTGGATCGATAAGTAGGAATCACTTGAGATTCGTTAAAGGATTTCAATTAACTTGAAAACTCGAGGATAGAAAAAGTGATCAAGTCGAAACTTAACATAATTTCTATTTAAACTGAATTTAGGCGCCAAAGTTAGTTATTGAGTGCGTGGAGAAGACTAACGTGCACCTCACGTGCCAACAATAAACTCACATATCAGTGCCTAACATATTCTTGTTTTCTTGAACATTGACGAACGATAAGGTTACCTTTGGAAAGCATGGTGTTTCAACCGATTGTTTGTTGCTGCTTACTTTCTGAAACTGTGAACGAAAATGTTTGTGTAACGCATTGAAGTTTTCCTGGTGTGAAACGCATAATCATACTCAACAAGGGGCCATATCTATAATTAAAAACATTTCATGCCAACTATGTTACCGTTCAAATGGGCAAGGCTTAGTATATATAGCTTCATACCCATAAATATTATTGATAAGGCTCTAAAATCACATTGCACCTGGTAGTGAAATGCAATCACCCTAAAATTTTGATAAGGTCATTCCGATTTTTTTACATGAACATAGTTTCGTGCACTAGTTTTAGCCAAATGTACGTGAGTGAGTTCTTTCGACCTTTTATCCAATTGACCGTGTCCCGGGATGTAGTCCAGATACCAACAGGCATCCTTGTAGAAACCCATACATTATAGGATGTCCTTAAAAATGAAATAAACACAAAATACGTCACACAGAGGTCAACATGTTATAAGTTCAAATTTCACATTTACAGGCAGCGAGGAACTTGAAAGACGATGATTTAGCTATTTAATAGAGATGCAAAAGATTTTTTTTCTATAAATGTACCAAAAACTCTGGTGGAAACTGCACAAGTCACTCATTGCCTTTTCTATATAAGGACTGCCTAACTCAAGTACCAAAAAGGAAGAAAATATTTCAGAGCAGCAGAAATGAGAGCAAAAGTTTTTGTACACACTGTACAACATGAAACAATACTACTGTTTACAAAACTAAGGGAACACATCAATGACCCGAAGTTGACGATGAAGCTTCTGACAACAATGATACAGACGGACGAGATGTGTCATCAATAACTCTCATAGGCTTCCAGGCCGCTTCATCTCTAGGCTGGCGTAAAGCTACAAAATGTAAAGCTGGACTTTGTACTTGATAAATGCAACATGTCCACGGGTAAGAATCTGGTGCAGACCAGACTTGCTGTTCTTCAAATGTTGTCTCCTCCGCTATTGATTCAGCCATACAGTAGACAAGATCGGGTTCTGGCTCAGTGAAACTGGACATAGCAACACAACCTGCAGAAACATAACCTTGTGGTGGACGTGGTCGCCATATTGATACTGGAGTTGTGTAATCCTCAGCACAGTTTCTCCAAACCTGCAGGCAAATAAATTTTTATATATAACTGAAAGTAATAGGTAAGATGATAAGAACATTCAATGGTTTTCCACCATGATTATCCCACCAATGTCACCACATTAACGGAATTTGTTGAGACCTTTTTACCATTTTTAAAGACTTTCTCAGTTTCTAGATTAGGATTTCACCTTTATGAGCTTTTCATTATATAACTGGAGTTTTTTATAAGGATAAGGTAACAATAACTGAGTTTCTTACTCATCGAAACCCACAAAATGGTAAAAGTTTGACTTGACAAATTGAAGAACAAAATCTAAAATAGAATCGCATCAGCTGTTGTGGTCAAGAAAGTTCTTACCAAATCGTAGCCCAATGGGAGTGCAAATAGTCTATCTGTGTTCTGATATACTGCAGCAACATTTGGAGGATGGGTCCCACAACGAGCTATATCGCCAACTGATACATACCTGGAAGATGCATATACTGGCACTTAATAAATATATACTATCATATTATATGAAGATCCGCTGAAACTGAACAAATAAAACCGGTGTACGGAGATCCCTAGATAGAGAAAAAAACATCATATTTGTTGCCAAAAGGAGTAACTAGAATCTCATATTTTTTTGTTGGACAACTGAAAGCTTTACATAAATTTGTGTATCATCATGACCACCGGACTCAAATTAATCTTATAAAGTAAAATTTACATATATCAAATTTAATAAGAGACCCCTGTTTTTGTCTTTCAAAAATATTAAATAAATATACTTTTTATGTAAGATTTAAAACATACCCTTCTGGGCAGATTGGGCGCCAGATGCTGCATATCACACTGTCTTCTACAACCTGACAAATAATAAAACATAATACTGTGATCTACGCGATATCTTGGCAAACATACTGACAATGAATACTAAAACTAAGGTAGATATATGTACATTCTTCTTGGACAACGAGACGCGCCCTCTCAAAATTTGTTCACTGGTCCAGACCTTTTTAAAGTCAATAACGTGTTTCACAAAACTTCCTTTGTCAGAAGTAGACCTCGGGGACAAGAAATCTCTCGACTTCAAAATGGATTTGTTTCGGCCACGAGAGTTTCTCGAGTCATTCTCGTTCCATGCAAAAGATACTTCTTTCTTGCTTGAAGGAACCTGCAGATGAAGGCCAACATGCTGAGTTGATGGTCACCCCTAAATTATGCTTAAACCAAGAATGCTAGAGTGTACAGACTAGAGAGTTAAAAGTGAACCAAGCTAAGCATATTTATTCTATGGGAGAAAAAATAGGATGGTCTGGAGAGTTGCGTTACGGGGTCAAGCGAGCAACCTCAAAGCACGAGAATTGGTCCCTTGCAATACTAATATCGGATATGGTCCCTAGACACACTTTGCTAGTTTTCTTTCATATTTCGTCTTCGTTTTTTGCCCTACAGGAGTAGCGGACCAAATATGGAAGCCAAGAATGTAACTAGGGACCATATCCCAATTAGTATCAGTAAGGGACAATTTATGTAATTCTAAGCAAACCATACTAAAAATACACATCCCATCCCTTTCACCAGCTAAATATAAAACATAACCCGAACCAACCCATTCATAACTAAACGGGTTGACATTAGCAGTAGCACTTCTAATATTTTACCTTCAATGTGAGACTTTTCAAGCTAGACTGATAAGCTTTCCACATCTTACGCACTGCCATGCATATTCTAACTGCTTGCGGATCTCTTGCCTCAGATTCTTCTTCGGTACTACACTTAATAACTCTGACAAAGCTCTCCGCTTTTTTGAATTTCACGAGATGAAGGATTAAATGAGAAGGTTGTGGATTACCGGCTTTTGCCAGCTCAAGTGCCATAAGATCATCCCATGGTACGTCCCACATGATTTTACACGGTTTCTTATCCATCTTCTCAGGAGCCAGACACTGTTAATGAAGAATTAAAAAAATTATAAACATTATTTGCATTTGGAATTGGTAAGATGAGTAATCAAAATTAAAAGTACAGGTACCTGAAGCAACATGACTCGTCTACTAGTAACCAAAACGATCCTGTGATATGGTACAATGAAATGGTCTTCGTAAAGATCAGACCACGCATACTTGGACGGCTCTTTGAATATGTCGGTGCATCCAAACCGACGACTGGCTTCGCAAGGTAAAGTATCATCTGAATTGAATAACAGGAAAAATTAGTACAGCTTTATATAGTGTACAATTTACTGAGGTCCTAGGAATAATTTTTTCCCTGAGATTTATGCAAATTTCCTATATATGCTAGTTCTGAGAGAATATAATCAATTTGTTATAATCACAGCACATTATTCATTCATCAATCTTCTTACTATGCAACACATAAATGGAACTTTTACTAGAGAGATTTGATAACGAAGTGCAAGTTTTTGCTCCAACAATTAAACATTTTAATTATGAGGTTTCAAAAAATTCCAACTATTAACAAACATACCTGTCCAACAGCTTCTGTCTCTGAATACTCTCTAAGAACATTGTCTGCACGAATGGCCCGTGGATTTCTAACCCTTTGTATAATAGTCTTGTTGTTAATAACCTCTATACATCTGGTAAAACTTGCACCAATCCCATCAACAGTCAATGAAAAGAAATCCAGTGCACCGCTCACTGGTTGCACCACGAATCCCAAGCAGGCCTGCCCAAGCCCATGAGCAAGTCCAAGAAGCCCATTCTGTCTGGCACTTTGAACAGGCTTTCTCACTACACCAGACACCCCAAAAGCAACACCTTGAGCTAGAGCTTCTGTCCCTTGTAAAAATCCATCACCTACCCCAGTAATCCTTCTTGACCATCCCTGGGCCCCAAAATTTACTATTAATATAAATTTATAGTATGAAGACTAGAAATTTTTAGATTAGAATATATAGAGATATTTAGTAAAGAATTTACACCAGAACCTAGAAATATATTTTTAAAAGGCGAATCCTAGAAATGTTAAGAATAACATAATAAATTAGAAATTTTTACAACACAATATACAGTATAAAGGCTAGAAATATATAGAAAAAAAAAATAATAATTCAAACCTGCTTCGAGCGGAGTTGAAGAAACTGTCCATCTGTTGACAGCTCAGCAAATCCTTTACTTAGAGAAGCTAATGTGGAGCTTGTCATACCCAACACATCCACAGAAAAATTAAATGCAAAGGATTATGAATAAGATCTATCCAGATGTTGTTACTGATGGCAGGAACAACAGAGCTTTTCCTCATATATCTGTCTTTGTGCATTACTTTCCTCAAGTGGATCTGCAGATAAAGTACTTTTCATGAATGTTGCTTTTGGAACAGACTTTTTATAAATGCTAAGATAACTCTTTAGACACAAATGTTTAAAAATTTTGTTTGAACATTTTTCATTTAAATTTGTTCCATTGCGAAGTACTTATCTCTGGACTGAAATAGGCATGCCATCAAATGGAACTTTTATAAGCTACTTTTTTCAAGCTCTTGTTTCAGTTTTACTTCTATCTTTCCAGGAAATAGTAACTTAATTAAGTTATCTTCCATTTTTGGCAAAACAATTACTAAAAGTAGCAACCAACTTCTCAATATTTTCAGCCAGATAGAGACCTATTTCTATACGTTTTCCTACAAAGATGAAACTGGAATGTAGCTGCTATTTTGCATAGAGAAAGTAACTTGCCTTAAAATTAGAAAGTAACTCAGCCTTAAAATTGGAAATTGAACAAGAGTAGGTTGCTAGTTGTTAGATGTTTGACTGTTAGTCCTAAGGGTAGTTTAGTAATTTTGGTCTAAAAGATATTTACTAAGAATAATCTAGAAATAAGCTAGATACTTTGGTAGAATAATCTAGAATAAGCTAGATATTAGCTTATAGGAAAATCTAAGATATTTGTATTAGAATCTTCTAGAATCCAATAAGCCCTAGTATAAATAAGGGCTTATCCCCCCATTTGTAATTAATCTATTTTGTACACAACACTACTCATCTTGTATCCTTTGATTTGTAATACAAGAAACTTTTGTCTGATCTCCTTTTGTTTTGCTACTGATTATTCTTGAATATTCTCTCCTGATCCTAACAAATTGGTATCAGAGCTAACCGATCGTGTTTGAAGCAAGCTTCTGGTTGATTTTCAAGATTCAATATCTTGATATCATTTTGGATCCATTCTTCGTTTTGGTGTTGGTGTTTCTTTGCTCGATCGGGTTTCAAGGTAGGAGAAATCAAGATCGAATTTGTGTTGTGGAAGATCGAAATTTGTATCGGGAGGTTAGAGAACATTAGTAAACTTTAGAAAACCCTTGTTGGATAAAAATGTCCTCTCACCATCATCATCGGTTAGTGTTGTTGAGAAGTTCAATGGCAAAAGCAACTTCGGTTTGTGGCGAGTTAAGGTTCGAGCCTTATTGAAGCAACAAGGTATTTCAAGACCTCTGCCGGTCCCAAACCTACCGATATGACCGATGCCAAATTCAACTCACTAGATGAAAAGGCGATTCTACTATTTTGCTATCTTTATCGGATGAGGTTCTTTACGAGGTCATGGATGAGGAAACGGTCATGCGGTGTGTGGAAGAAACTAGAAAAGCTTTACATGACCAAGTCGTTGACGAATAAGTTGTTATCAAGCAACGGTTGTTTTCATTCATGGATGAAAGAGGGCTCGGCATTAAAAGATCATCTTGATGCTTTAAATTCCATCCCGATGGATTTGAAGAATGTTGATGTCAAGATTGATGATGAAGATCGCTCTTATTCGCTTGTTTGTTACCTCCTCGTATGAGAACTTTGTAAATTCCTTTGTTGTTGGTAAAGAGACTATTACATTGGAAGATGTTCGATCCGGCCAGATTCACGAGCTTCGCCATCAAGCATCGTGAATTTCGAATCTCAACCGTTGGCTTGTCAATTACGAGCCGTGATAGAGGCGGCATCGAGCGAGAAGAGGCAAAGGAAAAGGTAGATATAAAGATAGATCGAAGTCGAGATCTCGGGGTCAAATCCTCGAGATACGTGTTATTATGCCATAAGGAAGGCCTTTGGAAGAACCAATGTCCTAAGCTCGAGGAGAAAGGCCGTGTAGTCATGGTTGCTAAAGATGACTCGGGTTCTAACGCGAGTTGGTATTGTCGATTCTTGACTATAAAGGTACACCACTTGCTTGGATCATGGATTCGCTTGTTCTTTTCATATGAGTCCCAATCGGGATGGTTCGTGACATATGAAGAGTTTGATGGCGGCATGTCTTTATGGGCAATGATTCACCATGCAAAGTTGTTGGAATCGAACAATTGATTAGAATGCATGATGGAGTTGTTAGAACGCTCACCGATGTTCGTCATGTTCCGGATCTCAAGAAAATCGATCTCGCTAGGTGTATTCGACTCGAAAGGTTTCAAATACACTAGTGAGAATGGTGTCCTCGTGTTTCGAAAGGAGCTTTGGTGGTTATGAAAGCAACTAAAGGTACTTCTCTTTACACTTTACAAGGTGAAACAATCACAAGTTCTCGCTCGCGTGTACGGAGAAGAGTAATTGAGTTGACAAAGTTGTGGCATATGCGTCTTGGTCGCATGGTGAGAAAGGCATGGTCATTTGAGTAAGCGAGACCTCGACAACCACAAAGTTGCGAACTTGAGTTTGTGAGCATTGTGTTATGGGAAAACAAAAGCGGGTTAGTTTCTAAAGCAACTCGTCAAACAAAGGTACTCTCGATTATCTTCATGCCGATTGTTGGGGCCTTCACGAGTACCTTCTCCGGTGGTGCTCGGTATTTTCTCTCAATCATTGATGATTTCTCAAGAATGACGTGGGTGTTTATGATGAAACACAAGAGTGAGGCGTTTGAGAAATTCAAGCATTGGAAGATTCGATTGAAACCAAACCGGAAGGAAGATTAAGCGTCTTCGATCGATAATGGTTTGGAATTTTGTTCGAGAGAATTTGAAGCCTTTTGTCGAGATGAAGGAATTGCTAGGCATTACAATCGCTCGTTACACTCCTCAACAAAACGGGGGGTAGCCGAATGAACGAACAGGACACCGTTAGAAAAAACTCGGTGCCTTGTTGAATCTTGGATTAGATAGAAGTTTTGGTCAAGCACTTAATACAACTTGCTATCTAGTCTGTGTCTCCGCCACCGCTATTGATTGCAAGACTCAATTGAAGTTTGACTGGAAAACCGCAGATTATTCAAAGCTTCGTGTTTTGGATGCCCGCGTATTATCATGTTAGTGACGGTAAGTTAAATCGAGAGCCAATAAAGGCATTTTATGGGATACGGTGACGGGGTTAAAGGTTATCAATTTGGTCACCATCGGAAAGAAGAGTCATTCTTAGCGGGATGTGACATTTGACGAGGATCACTTGTTTCGCTTAAAGCAAGATTGGTTGAATCAAGTCAAGAAGGTGCCCGAAAAGGTGGAGCATGTTGCTAAGCAGCGGACGTGGAGCATGAAGTTCGGAAGATACGGACCACGATGTTACTCCACTAGATGATCCTCCAAATTCAAAGACATTTGGAACATGAGCAATATAGGTCTATAGCCCTCGATAGACCTCGTAGAGATGCAAAAGCTCTAGTCGTTTTGGCTTTCGAGGACTATGCAGATATGCATTGCAAGTAGCGGAAGAGGTAGTCTCGAACCTAGCTACTTATCGAAGCTATTACTTAAGGATTCGATATGTGAGTGCGGCTATGAGTGAAGAGATTGAATCTTCATAAGAACAATACATGGGCATTGGTAAAACTTCTCAAGGAAGAAAAGTTATTGGTTGTAAATGGGTTTTCAAGAAGAAACCCGCTTTATCGAGCTCGGACAACATTCGATTCAAGGCACGTTTGGTCGCGGAAGGATTTAGCCAAAAGGAGGAATCGATTACAATGAGATTTTCTCCCGGTGGTACGTCATACATCTATTCGTGTGTTACTATCCTTAGTAGCACATCATGACTGGAGTGGAACAATTAGATGTAAACCGCATTTCTTCATGGTGACTTGAAGAAGAAATTTATATAAGCCAACCCAAGGCGTTGTTGTTCAGGCAAAGAAGACTATGTTTGTAAGTCGAAAATCTCTATGGTTTGAAACAATACGAGACAATTGGTACAAGAGATTTGATGACTTTATGGTGAAGCATGGTTTTAGTAGAAGTCTTTTACGATTGTGTCTATCATAAAGTGGCAATCGTCGGGATCACTTATCTACCTACTCTGTGACGTTGATGATATGCTCGTAGTGGCAAAAGATATGGAGGAGATTAAGAAGTCAAGATCCTTCTCAATACGGAGTTTGATATGAAAGATTTGGGAGCAAATCGAAGATTTTGGGCATGGAAATAATTCGAGACGAAAACATGGTAAGCTTTTCTTATCACGTAAAAGTTACATTGAGAAGATTATTTCGTTTTGGCACGAGTTCTAAGCAAAATCGGTAAATACTCCTTCCCGCCAATTTTCGCTTATCCACCGCTTTGCACCTCAAAGCGAAGCGAGATAGAGTATATGTCCCGAATACCCTATGCTAGTCTTTGTTGGGAGTTTGATGTATGTTATGGTTCAGACGAGGCGGATATAGCTCACGAATGAGTGTTGTGTCACGGTATATGGCTCATCCCGGAAAGAGCATCGAATGCGGTGAAACGATTTTCGTTATTTAAAAGGACATCCGATGTTGGCCTTATTTACGGTGGTGAACGTGAATATTTGGCTGCGGACACCGATTCGGACTATCTTGTTGATCTTGATGCTAGAAGATCCTTAACAAAGCTATGTATTCACTATTGGAAGTTCGGTTGTAAGTTGAAAGCTACATTACAACCATCGGCCGCTTTATCTACCAAGGCGGGTATATGGCTTTAACGGATGCAACTAAGGAAGGAATTTGGTGAAAGGTCTTATTGAAGATCTTGGTTTCCACAAGATCAAGCGATCGTGTTTTGTGATAGCATGAGTGCTATCTGTTTGGCTAAAGATCAAGTTTACCATGACCGGACTAAACACATTGATGTTCGTTATCACTCATTCGCCCGAAAGAAGAATCAAAGTGAAGAAGATTGGCACCTAAAGACAATCCTGCGGATGTTTACTAAACCGGTTCCTTTCGAGCAAGTTTCGTCACCGTCTGGATTTGCTCAATATTGATAATTGGAAATATGGCGCTACTTGGGAGCTAAAGTCGAGGTGGAGATTGTTAGATGTTTGATCGTTAGTCCTAAGGGTAGTTTAGTAATTTTGGTCTAAAGATATTTACTAAGAATAATCTAGAAATAAGCTAGATACTTTGGTAGAATAATCTAGAATAAGCTAGATATTAGCTTATAGGAAAATCTAAGATATTTGTATTAGAATCTTCTAGAATCCAATAAGCCCTAGTATAAATAAGGGCTTATCCCCCCATTTGTAATTAATCTATTTTGTACACAACACTACTCATCTTGTATCCTTTGATTTGTAATACAAGAAACTTTTGTCTGATCTCCTTTTGTTTTGCTACTGATTATTCTTGAATATTCTCTCCTGATCCTAACACTAGTTTATGAGATTTGCCTGATAAAAGCTATAAGCCTATAATATAGAGTGGTTAAATCTGTAGAGTAATATAAAGACCTGAAGTTTAAATGCATTCCCAACTGCTGATAATATGGGACTCCACACACCTAGAACCCCATGAGGTCTTTGAGCTGGTGCGGTCTCCAAGGATAACTTTAGCCTAACTTCAGAAACATCTATCAAGCTGTAAAAAAAGAGAAAATAAAACGGTTTTACCAGTTATTCACTTGGAAAAACAAAAATTTCATAATGAAAAACCTTCAAGAGCTATACATTAACAGAGCCAGTGTATTGCATAAAGTAGTAACATCAACGAATACCCTAAATACACTGAGAGGATAAATGTTTTCTCCTTTAGCAAACCATAACACATGGGATAGGAGAATTAGTTACAAAGATGCAGCAGCTGATAAAGCAACAGAACCACAATTTCATCTTAACTCAAAGATGCATTCCTTAATATTCAGAAGTGAATACCAATGTGTTTATTATACATTAAGAAAGTACCAGTGAAGACCCTAACGCCATTTCTGTCTACAGAATAAAACAAGCTGGTACAAAATGTTTTTTCTCAATTATGGTTTTACACAATTTACCTCACATATTTTCCATTGGGCCGGTCAATGTGGGACCGCCAGTGGGTAGGTTTCCCATCATAATATTAGTAGCAGTAATAACAATGGCTCTATGTTAACACTAGACAGTCCTATCACAATGGTTATGCAATCGGCTTTTAAGAAGACGCAATAGCCATAAGGTGCTTACTGAAATATGGTTAAGCCCACAAAAAATCCTTGACAAAAACCCCTCAATACAGAATATATCTGACCACCAAGAATAACATATAATAGCTATTAAGTTATTACTAAGTACTAAGTAAAGAAGTCATTATTACTTGATAAGTATCTCTGGATCCACTTGTGCCACACTTGAACTTTGGGGGACACGGTCAAGTTGAAGATGCCTGAAGAACTCAACCGAAGCCCAAATTATCGGTTCATGGATATTCAACCTCCATATTTTGTCAGTTACCTACAACATTAACACCAAAACTTCATTACGCACTGGCTTGTGTAATATACAAGGAGATTTAAAAATACAACAAACAAACTCATTACCCGTATGAAGACGTGGGGGTAGACCTGGATACCATCAGCGTTCTCATTGCTTATTGTTATTGACATTTTGAAAACTGGGTGATTTGTGTCAGAGGCTTCTTCAGGTGCCAAAAGTACAGGCATCAATGTCAAAGGAAGTTGATTGTCAAGCTGCAAATGACCTAGTATGAGCTTGAACCTGCCATTTATACGCAATAAAATATGATCTCAGTCAGTATATTCCTAACCAAAATAATAATAATAAAAAAAAAAAAAAAGAAAGAAAGAAAGAAAGAACTGGTTCTAAATTGTTGTTTATTTGATTACTTTAATAGATCCCAATAAAACTATAAAAAAGGATAGGTATGATCGAATAAATTTCCCTTATCACCCTATAGGAAAAGTTATTATTTACAAAACTCAAAGAGAATAAAATATTAGCCAAAAGGTTAAAAATGTCATTCTGTCATATTAAAGCTGTACTTCCTCATCCTAATATTGTTGTCCACTTCAAAAGCGATGGGGAAAAAATTGACCAAAGTTTCTGTTTTACCCCTGGTTTAATTCTCCCACAAAACTCAATGCACTCATTCATAGGGTAAAACTCTAACCTGCTTGTGGTCCCACTATCGTAGCCAGTTGAATAGGATATAAAAACCCTTTCAAGGTAAAGGTAGCACAGTTCTTTTGGTCTATGGTCAACAAGAGACACACCAACGACTCCCAGTTCAACTATGAGCTCCAATGGAGATGAATTTTCCTGTTCTGTGTTCGGCATGTTGGCAATTTTCCAATTTTCAAAAGCTGCCAAAGATCTACTCAGTCCATCTGAACGAGATTCTGTTGTCTGGTCATCCACAAACCTAGCAACTTTGATATTACCCATTTCTACAAAATGGAAGAGTACCCCTGCTCCTTCACCACATTTTTGACACTCTCCTGAATTTTCCATGTTTAGTTCACATAGTGAAACCTGAATGTCACTGTGTACCTCGGTATCTATACTCTTTTGACCATATGGATTCACCCATGAGAATTGGGTACTTGCATGAGGCTCTAAGCGGATCCAAGCAGCATCATTAATACCAGATTGGCGAAATCTTACAATCTTGATAGTTCTGTTTTCAATCCTGTCAAAAACAGAATTACATAAATCAGGCAGAAGTAAGGAAATAACAGTGATGTTCTGAATTATTCTTCTGGTAGAGATATATACAGAAGTTATATGTGAGGTACCTGATGGGGCCATCTTTTGGTCCGCGACGAAAAACAACAATGAAACGAGACCCCTCTTCATAACCTCTGATTTCAGTTCTCAAAATATCTTGGGTACCATCATCTTTCTTTAAAACAAGAAATATGGTGTCTTCTTTCTCAATTTCAACAGGAAATGACCAATCTGTGCCTTCAGCTCGGACCTAACAAAATATAAAAATGTAGACGATATAGTGAAAAAAGATGGATATTTGCAAATTGAGATATTATTTAAATTTAGTATGTGTTAGCAGTCGTAACAAGAGAGGACATTATTTCTAGTAAAAATTTAATAAATATGGGACACCGTAATCCAACTTTTAGCACAGTAATAATCTCCAAAGAGAATCAGTAAAGTTCAAGCCAGTAAGATGACATTCATAACAACACTCGGTCTCTGATTCATGTTGTTAAATCATCATAAGATACAGTTGGCTTATCTGACACGGACATGAGATAAAATGGTGCATTCAGTAAGATATGAAGTTACTTATCCTTCAACAGCGTGCATTATTTTAAAACGTGTTCAAACATCTCAAGACGCATTGAGAAACAGAGGTACAAAAAGGAACTTCACTTACATGAAGTTTACTAGGTCCTTCGGTATCAAGACAAACAAAGGAGACTCGCACATCAGATGCTCGCAACAATTTTGGCGGATCTTCACTGCTAAGCTTCACATATATATCCCGACCAAGTCTATTGGTAAATGTCATGTATGGACGCACCGTGATTACCTAAGGTAGAGAATGGAAAAAGTAAGTTCTGGGCATCAAAAATCAAACAAAGTTTTAAAGGTTGCAGTTACCTTTGTTGGAACAGACTGATAGGAGGTTGGTTTTGAAGATACGAAGAGATGCATGCAGTTCTTTTCAGCACCACATGCAGAGATGCCCAACGAACCATCCTGACAAAAAACGGAAGAGGAAAATACTATCATTGCATTTGATATAAAAATGAGGAAATCATTAGTAACTGATGAATAATATTATTACCATGTCACTAAGTGCAGTAAGATCTTGAACCTTGCCAAAATGATCATTTCCATTGTCACTAATAGAAGCTGAAATGCCCAACAATTTTAAATTCAGAGCTGAAGCAATAGTATAGCCTCCATGAAATTCCTCATCAGTAATCTCCTCCAAAACTACTTCATCCTCTCTTTTTTTCTTGAAAGGGGAGAAAACGTTAGATTTTACATTTTTTGAGGACACATCTACAAGCCTAAGTGTAAGTGGTGGACATCTAGCAACGGTTAACCAATATGGAGAATAGACTCTTAGAATCCTGGGTGCCAAAGGCCTTTCATTTTCAAAGTTCTGCTCAAGAACTAAATGAACAACCCTGCATATACCAACAATGAAGGCAAATGAGAAAAGAGAATAAAAATAAGCCACCAAGAAAGGAACATAAAGAATACGTCCGCACCTTCCAGAAACTGAACTTCTTAAACCTAACGTTTTCGCAGTTTCAAGGGAAGGGTGAGATATAAGCACAGCCTCCTACAAAACACAACAAAGTATAAGAAAAATAATGTCAAGTGGAGAATATAATTAAAATGAACCAAATGTAAATCTCACATGTATAGGCAGCCAACCCCGTTGTGGTAGCAGTGAGAAGTACAAGGGATTTCTAATATCTGCATTCATGACTTTTACAGTTTCTCCTGGAGTAAATATACCTCTGGAGCTTGCAATGAAATGGCCAGTCGTTTGCATTTCAAGAACAGAATATTCAGCAGTCAGGGGAAGATAATTGGTAATAGATAAAGGGGACTTAACAACAATATTCCAATCCTGAATAGGGTCAGAACAAATGTCCTTTGAGATCTCAGATGCTTGAATGGCCAAACAAAACCACGTCCCACTTGACCTATTTGAAGATGTTCCACTTATCTCAGAACAGTATAAAAGCTCTTCAGACTCTTCCAGACTTGAGACATTTATACCAGAAGTTTGTCTGGGGTATTAACATTTTCTGATAACACATGTGTATCCATGACAGAGCTCCACGAATATTCCTCGCGATCATTCAGTGTGGAAGGTCTTAGTTGCAGAACATATAATCCAGAATGGATAAGTCCAAAAAGTGGAAGTGGAATACTTTCGCCAGGTTTCAATTCTCCAATGAAGATATGCTTTTGTACATCATTCGTATTTCTTTCATTGGTTGAGGAATCATTACTGGTATCATCTAAAGTATCCACGCTTTCGTTAGAAGAATTAAGCTGCAGACATAAATCAAGCACTAAATCTGTGGTGTTAGAAACTGAAACTAAAGATCTGATATTCACATATCTATTTCCATCTTCCACAATTACTTCACTTGCAACAACTGCATTTCCCAATGGCCAACAGGCAGCATGTGCAACATAATTTAGCCTCACTGTGGTCCATGGGCCTTCCCTTGAAGGGCTAATTTGTAAATATCCAGAGTTGCTGTCCCCAGTGAAGCCTTTCCCTGTGTTTGGTACTGTTGATCGCGGTGAAAGAAGCACAACACACTTTATCCTTCCACATATGGCTTTTGATATGTCTACTTGAGCTGATGTCTTCTGCAATATGAAGAAGAACCAAACAGATTTAAAAAATTCATTTAACCAAAATATAAATGGAGGTACTTGAAGAATATCTACTAAGAATCTCACAGTAGAGTCAGCTGGTGACAACTCAAGCCACTTATATATATGCCCTGTCGAATCTTCTAGGGTTCCTTGAAGCTCCTTTAAAGAAGCAGAAAAGTATCCAATGGGAAGACCTATAAGAGATATAAAGGTAAGCATACAACAAGTTCGAAGTTCTAGACTAAAACGAAAATTTAAACAATATACACATGATTGTTGGTTAGATAAATTTACCTTTCCCCATATCAGTTGCTACAAACTCCAGTATATAGTCATCCTGCATAAAAAAGTAAATAGTCATTTAACAGGAAAATCATGTGTAGAATATTAGTGATGTGTCTCTATACAGGAATAGCAAATGGAATCAAGCCAGAACAGAGATAAAGAAAAATGACATGTCTAGTACTTCTCTACATATAGTCAAGATTTCTGACGAAGAAAACTTTGAGCTGGAATATCAACCTCTAAGTGAAAACCAAACAGGATTTATGACATAGCCTAATCCTAAGTGAAATACGAACACGATCTGTGATATAGCCTGCCAGGGTTATAACCTCTCCTTATTTCTGATCCTGATGCGTCTGAACAAGAACCATTCACAGACTTACAGATAACCTCATCTTTCTCTTTAATATTTCTTCAATTTACAATTTTTTTAATATGCAACTTAAAATAAAAAGGCCAACCTAGAAACTGGAGAAAACAAATAGGGTGACCCTAACCAAACCAACTTAACACTGCTAATAACAAGGGAAAACATTATGGCCTGATTTGACTATCCCACACCAACCCTTAACACCCAAGTCCACCGCTTTGCCACCTCTAAATTTATAATAGAACAAATAGAAATAAATAGTAAAAAGGAAGGCAGAAAGAACACCAGAGAAGGAAATAGAAACGGATAGGGTAGAACATCAGTCAAAAATGTGTTTGATATATTACTAACCAGTGGATCTGCTTTGAAGAAGAAAATTTCATTCCATGTAACCAATTCAAGATTGGAAGATCCATCACTATCAGAGTTTGCACCACGTGTGCGTGCACTTTGCCGGCCAAGAAGCATGCCGTTGGACGAGCTTTGACCAGGAGTTAAACAAACAGCAATGCCATATTGATGAGAACCCAATCCTTCTACTCTAGGAAACTGCAATGAAGGAGCAAGTAAGATCATCATGGACACATAATAATATGTAGATGCTGAAATTTGCATGCAGACATCACCCAGCAAGAAGTATAATTGCCAATAATAGTATATACATACAGCATGAACAGATTAGAAAGTTCATTCACTTTGGTGGGAATAGAAATTGAAGTCTTATTTGGCAGGTACACCTCATGGACCTTGACTTGAAAATATAGACATGAACATCTAATAGATTCATAGATATTCCTGGTATTGTAGATGCTATCCCACAAGACGGAAATTAAAACAGAAGATATATTTCTCCAAGCAAACTTAAAGATTAGTCTACATGTGCTTCTATGAGTACTACATCAATAAAAACATGTTTATGCTTTGCAGCTCATTGAAGAATCAAGACAGAAAAGCCGTAAATCACTCTGGTTAATATATTTATTAAAACTGATATCGGAACACACCTGTGCCTGTGAAATGATTACTGTCACCATTGATCGGAGCTTCTTGTAGAGATTCCCTTTCAAGTGGGATTCCAACATGTTCTTGGAAACAGGTACTTTTAAAGGTTTCTTTTCTCCAGATGGCATCTTGATCACATGTGGAAGTCCCCTGCTTTCAGTAGCTCTAACATAGATATCCTGCCCAAGTTTATTTTGAGGGATAACGAAATAATTTTTCCTATGATGAACGTCAATGATAGGTGTTCCGCCAGATGGAGAGATTGCCTCCTGTTTTAGGGACCAGATTATGGAAAATTAATCAATAATTTAGGATACTAAACAACACTAAAGGCAGCCAGAAAATTACCCTCACGCTAGAGGGTTCATGAACTTTGCTAAGATTATTCCAACTTGCATAAGCTTGAATAAGCATGTTAGCATTAGACACGCTTATATTAATGTTCAGATCCCTTGTAGATGTCAGTCGTAACTGAGATGCAGCACCTGGAGCTTTTGCATCATACTGATACCTGTACATCACAACCAAAGAGATATACATTAGACAACAAAAATAAAAGAGAAAAGAAGGTGGGGTTGGGGGAGGGGGTGGGGGGGGGGGAGGATGACCTTAAGACAGCATCAACCGGTTCAACAAGAGGCTCCCAAGCTTCAAGTTTATCATTATATGATCTGGCAGCCAATGAGAAGCTAACAGTGGAGTTCAAGTAATCAAGCCGTTTATGTAGACTAAATCCTACACTGCTCAAGGATACATTGAACAATGGTGTCATCTGCAATTACATGAGATAAACTTAAGTCATATATAGTACCAAGCATAATAGCTTGAAACCATTTATAAATACATAACAGCTACATCAGATAAACCTGTTCCAGGGGTTACATAGAAGTTAAAGTTCTATAGTTGTCAAGGATGAACTTTCAGTAATGAAAGAGACAATGCTTACCATGCCACCGTAGTCATCAAAAAGTGCAACAGAGAACGTTCTAATTTCTGCATCAACAACAGTGTCATCTGAACCACTTGGTGTATCGGAATCCACAAGCTTTACAGCAAACCTTCTGGGAGGTTTTTTGTCAATCCCACCGCGCAACATGAAGGTTCCAAGCTCATTGCCAACTCCCCATATACTAAATGATTCTCTGGTGAACCGTAGATCAGAAGTGTCCCAAATACTCTCCTCCAAAAAATCATCCCCGGTGACTATATCACTTCGCATGCATCTCAACGAACCAAAATCAGATTGCTTTGGTGTGCCCTTAAAGGCAACACAGCCCAATGATACATAGCCAGGTGGAGGCTGAGGCAGCCAAAAGGTGATACTCTCAACTCCTCTATGTTTCTTTATTTGCCCCACAATTTGGAAACCAGTAGGAACTTTAAATAGCTCATCATCATCAGGAAGAACTATGCATGTGTTCGGAGGCTCATAGCTGTAACAACCAAAGTGCAGTCAACAGTATTTAATAAAGCAAAATAAAATTTTCTATTCTGCATTAAATAAGTTGCATACAAATATAAGCTTCACAAAATGGATAAGTTAATTGGGATGCTGATACTAATAATGAATAACCAAAAAGTGAATATGACATACCCTCTAACAGCAATATCACCAAAATACACCATTCCTTCAGGAATAATTGGGCGCCATATGGATAATTTCTTACTTGATTTTGAATCTTGATTCCACCATATCAAACGAAAACTAGCAACAGCCTGAAAACGCCAACCAGATGTTGTGATTGAAGACCGCTCTCGTTGAACATTTTGAACGTCAGTCGACGTTGTTTGAACGTCTGAACCCTTCAGTGATTTTGAAGAAGCTCCACGGAAGCCGAAAAGTATATGACGCAATTCATAGGCTCTGCCAATTACACTCGAAGTCCCAGGATCTGCTGGAAGAAAAGTACCAAGAGAATTATCCACACGCCAAAACGCCAATCCAGAACTTCTGCAAATTAAAGAAAAAGTCAGATAGAGTACACAAAGAGCTAGGTATGCATGTATACTGAAATAGGTTGTTTACACCTGTCGTCATCTGACAATTGTAAAGAGAACATTTTCACATAGGGTTAACAATGATCAACACTCAAAATTTGGTTTTTTGCTCAACTCTGCTTATAAGTTTGACTTAACCACCCAACTTTTATTATTTAATCGATTAAACCACTTAGCTTTTTTTTTGTGATTGAACCTCTTAACTTTTTTTTGTAGACATAGAAAAAATTACCAAAAAATGGTAAGGAGCTAAAGCCTTGCAAAAAAAAATAATAATAATTGAAGAGTTAGACCGTAAAATTAGTGAAAGTTTGAGGGTTAAAACATTATTGACCCTTTCACATATCATAATTATACAAAGCCTTTGACAAGAGTTTCACATGAGTCATGAAGCAACATGATCATACTTATTCTCGTTACATTACAGTTTTTAGAGCAAGAGTATCAAGTTAGGAATTTTCACATACTTGTCACCAGTGCGGATGGTGATACAATCCCTTAACGCACATGGAGATAACAAAGAAGCATGCAAGCAGAAAGCAGAAGAGAGTGAAGGTTGCGTTTTTCCAGGAGAAACCACACAACCCAAAGCAACATATCCTTTTGGTGCAACAGGAAACCAAATGGAACAGCTTTCTGCCCCATCTTCAGGGATAATGCTTGGTACAAATTGAAGGAGACCACCATTTTGAGTATCAGAAGGAGGCCAGACTAGCTTAAAGGCCTCAGGTTTCTTGATCTTTACATAGCGAGTATTCACAGCAAGAACTCCCTTAGTTGGTGGCTTGTCACTGCAACAAAAGGTAAATATTGATAATACAGACAGACAGTAATTGCAAATTGTAAGAACCCAAGATTTTAGAAAAGTGACCAACATTGCCGTTAGGTAGTCACCCAGAATAGCAAAGCCAGGTGGTGCATGAGGTCTCCAGAATGCGTATGTTTCATTGTTGTGGGTATCTGGAAAACAGTAATATCACATTTTTGTATGAGTGAGATGTACTAAAAATTGACAGCATGCCCATGAAGAGAGCACACGTATAAGCCAAACTGAAACGATTTAAGCAATTATCTTAACCTACTTTCAAATGTGCCGAGCTTGTCAAACTCGGAGCACGCAATAGTCATTTTTCTGGACGTCATTCTTAAAAACTTCAACACATCCTCCTCGACTGCTAAGAATAGTCGTAACGCACTGAAGGAAAAATTCATGAATATATTTGAAATTGCAACATGAATGTTTGTCTTCCCACAAGCATTTGAGAACTTGACTGAAGTATCAAAAGGCTCTAGAATTCTGATCCCATTGCTCTCCATAGTTAAGCCAAGAGCATTTGCACTCATTTCGACTGTATCACCCTTCAGCACAAGCCTATACACAGCAGGTAGGCAAGTTTTATTTCACAATAGTCCATTAGTTGAAACTAAATCCTAAAGCAAAGTCAAAATCTTCAAACCGTGTCTCATAAAAATGAAATACACCAAATTGTTCAAATGGAAGATCCTTTCTAGTTTCTACCTCAAAATATGCTTCACGTCACCCAATCAAAGAGTAGAACTAGTGTTTTATTTTGAAAGGCAAAGACTTGAGCACCTATTGTCTCATTGAGACTAGAACCCACAACCTTTTGGTTAGTGGGACACCTAGATAACCACTAGGACAAAGGCCCTTTGGTTTCGAAGAAGACAAATGTTAACCTTCACTTGGAAGACATGCACTCATTTGGGGACACAGGAGATAATATCATAAATTATTTAGGAACTATCCTGATTTTACTTTTGAGGTTTAGTACCTATGCGGCAGATAAAGAACAAAATGCATAATTATGACACTACCAAAATGATACAGTGCTAACTGAGCTAGCTAATATGCAATTATGTTTTACTGCAAAAAGAACAAACAAAAATTTAAGGCAGCCTATGAAATTTAATCAATGAATTCAAAAAGGCGAAAAAGAGAGACCTGCAGAAGGCATCCAATCTTGCATGCAAAAACTTGTTAGAGAAGAGAGGTGACTCTCCTACATATTTTGATGAGTTATAGAAAGTAAGCTCGGGACTAATAACCTGCAAAGTAAGATATTAGATAAGAAACGATGGGCTATATTATAATACAGGAAAACTATAAAAGAACACAACTGGACTTGTTTAGCGAAGAGCTAATAGCCACAAGTCTAGGTACAATAAAATAATGAAAAAATGACACTGTTCTAAAGAATTTATATTCAAAATAGTAGTTTCACCTGCAACTCGATGGATGTTTCTGTGGGTCTGCTCATTGAATTGCTTTGAGTAGGCAAATTCCTAGTTTCATCTTGAGCAATTGGTGTGGCACTTTCCTCCCTTTCTTCCAAAAACACATGATCATCTTCCAAAGCTGAGTAACTGCTGTTAGACCCTAATGAAACACATAAATCCAAATATTGCCCATTCTGCATCAACAATATATGTTATGAGTTACTATGAACAAAAGAAAGCAAAACAATTAAGCCACCATCCAACACAAAAATATACCTTGATTGTCACATTTTTGAATTGCAATCTTTTTCCACTGCCAATATAGATTATAGTTTCTACACTTGTAGAAGAAATCATTTCTCCCTCTCTGTCTTGTAAGAGCAATGTTCCTCCTCTACCATCATAAGTATAATGGTCACAATCTTCGCCATCAACCACCAAAGGCTTCTGAGGAGAGAGTGTAAACACTTCATCACTTTGACTAAAAGTTGGTTTCTCCAGAATAAGTGCATCAACAACAAATGATGATTTCTCATCCTCATCATTTGACAGTAAGTCACGTACTGTAGGTACAAAAAACTCAGCAACTGCCATCAAGAAGTCAAGTGCAACAAGCAATTGTGGTCTCTGGATACATAAAGATAGGGTGGTTGAATGCTGACTAAATTTGGCATCAAGAATTAGCATTGTTGGAACTCCTAGTATCTCATCATATTTCACATTCGCCTTGACCATTTCGTTATCCTCGTTGACAATTTCATGATCTGGACTGTACCGGATACTCTTTGGCTGTCGCACAGCAAGCCGAAGCTCTTCTTCTGTTCCTTCACGATCATCATTCACAGTGAAACCCTTTAGGGTCGCTGAGAGAAGACCTTCTCCCAGTGTATCAGCTTTGTAAAGTACCCATAGACCACTGACCTGAGGTAATGAACAATTCAGTGAAGGGAAGAAATAAAATAGAAAATTGGAAGACATTCTTCAAACATTCTATATGTGTTTACCAATTTTTTACCTAAACCTCATACAACGCAAGCATTTCAAATCCAAAACCTTTATTCTTATGGATCATACGCATACACGTTGATCAGCTTAAATTAAATAAGGATTTAAGAGTAAGTTGAAGATAACTAGGACTCTTAAACATATATATAGCTTTGTCACCCATCAATTTTCAAGGCCATAACCCAATAAAGTAATGAAGGGGATTTGTCTGGGTAATACCTGCAGTGTTGCGAGAGACGCATCTCTAGCCATGCCATAATGAAGAGACAATTCAACTAAACCAACGACAACAGAAACCTTCATAGAAATCCAAGCTGGTTCATTTTGAGTTTCATATGCATGAGCTTCTGAACCTTGACGAACTAAGGGATCCATAACATCAGTAGAAGCTGACACATCACTCTTCTTTAAGGGGGATGTCATTTGGAGTCTCTGAGAAGTTAGACAGCGCACATTCTGAAATTATGTGATACTCTTTATTGGAGAGAGTGGCTTTCAGTTCATCTATCTGAATCATTAGTAAAACAAACATTATATAAACTTTGAAATTAACATCTTCCACAATATCACAAAAATGACAGTTTAAAACTTTGGCAACCAGGAGAAAGTAACAGTTAGACAGACATTCTTTCATAGAATGAAATACTAGATGATTTTAATACCTTAATCGCAACTTCTGTATTTGGAACTTGATGTGACAAATCACGAAGTGATCTCCTAATAACAATACAAACACCCTTCACATCATGAATTATACTTTCACCCAATTCTGCTCCCATGCCAACATTTAAGTTTATGTCCTCAACCTACACACACAAAAATAACTCTTATTAGAGAAACATTACAAATCACTCACTCCAGCCCAAATTTAGCCAAACTTTTTGTTCTATAGCTTCCAGATGCATACAAATATCTACACCAGAAAACTAGTAAACTACAACCTTCCTATCTGAAACAAAATTTACCCCAAAGTTGAACCATCAGAAAAAGTTCTAACCTTAATTGTCATTATATCCAAATGAACAGCGTTTATCTCTTTCTTAGTACCCCTAAACCATTGAAATGTGTTCTGGACAGTAATATGAACAATGTCTAGCTTCAGATAACTGCAATAGAAAAACAAACAATACACATGTGATAAAATCAGTAAGTCCATCAAACTTAATGATAACTCCCCAAAAGCTCAGGCAAAACATCACTTAATAATAAAATGTACTAAATCTTACTCGAGGCTATCTGTTTTACGAGGCATTAGAATTATAGGCTTCCTCAATGAAAGGTCCAACTTCACAGCAGGTGAGCCTTCAAGTTCACTGGTCTTAACCCACTTTTCTGAATCTGTTACTTGATCTTTCACTTTCACAATAACCACTGAGTTGTTAGGTACAAGGCCCATGAAGTAATTAATAATCTGCAGGTCAGCACAATAACAACCTAAGCATTTGCAAAAAGAGAATAAAAACAAGAAAAAGAAAAGACTTGCCTCCTGAATAAATCGATTCAAGTAAACCAATCGTACTTCAGAAAGTTGTCCAATAAGGCTATAATCAAACCCAGCATAGTCCTCATCATCAGCACTGAATGAACTGAAAACCAACTGAAGATTTTGAAAAAAAAAAAATGTGATCAGAAAAAAATGTGATCAGAATAGAAAAACAGCAAACACAATTGAACTACAACATTTGGTTAAGCAGTGTTCCAGAACATTTACTTGCATACCTCCAAATACTGCAAGGAGTATAGTATGCATTACATATAAAAACAAAAGCAGTCCATTTCTAATCTTGAAACATTATCGATGAAAAAATAAAAAACAAGAGATGAGAATATAAAAGACTCTGAAAACTTTACTGCCATACATATCAAGACTAAACACACACACGCACCCACAAAGAGTAACAGACTTCAAATTACTGCACACTACTCTCCAAGCAGCCACCACTTAATTTCTTTAACTAACTGAAAACTGTAGTGCTAACACCAAAAGTGAAATTTAAATTTTCTAACAATAAAACTAACAAGATTACCTCCACAAATGAACTTCCACCTGGATTTCTCATATCACAAGCCCAGAAATACATATGGCTGCTGTGAAGACTATCATCGCTTATTCTCAGATTCCCAAGAGATGCCTTTATGCTAAAAGAAGATGGGAAGACCTGAATAGAAAACATATCATATTGCATAAGTTGAATACTTAAATAATATCCCATATGAGATATGATACAGATGCTATTAATAAAGAAAGAAGTTGAACACACCTTAATCTCTGTCAGAAAATTATCTTGAGACATTGTTGCAAGCTTAGTACCATCTTCTTTCATCAATAGAATTTGAGCACGAGCCATATTCAGTGTCAACAAGAATACAATTCTGGACCTCCCCTTGCCCAGTAGACCTCTGACTTTGGATTCATCATCAGCAGAGGACTGATTGACAACTTCAACCTCCATAGAACTATCATTTACAATGACTGCTGAAGAATCGTCACTAAAAGATTCCAAATTGTCATCCTCGGTATTGATTGCACTAACGAATTCCATAATTGCTACGATTATAGGCCTTCTACAATAAAACGACAGAGTTGCTAGAGTAACAGTCACCTGAAGTTGAAAGACAACAATAACGACTTCAGTCCAAGCATAGCTTACAGCAAAACCCAACAAAATAAGAAAACCAACTCACACGTTTATCGATGTTGTCATAGAAAACAGAGTTTGAATCAATAAAAACTATTTGAGCTTTCACAAAACTATCTAATGTATCAGCAACTTCCAGGTTTTTTTCCCGGCTTGACTAGCATCATCAGGTAGCAAACCAGCAATCCTGCTAAAACTCGGGGTCTTCAAGATTGCTCTTTCTGATGATAGCGAACTTGAGTGCTCAAATTCACGACCTGGGCTATCAGCAGGATCATTTAGACTTTCTGGTGCCTCGTAAAAATTATCATCTGCGTCACTTTGATTTCTATCGCTGCTACCGTAACCTTGACCATCAATAGTATGGAACACAGAAGGAGCATCTGCGTGACGAATAAATGACCGTGCCAAATAACAAGGTTGAAGCCCTCCTTTGCATGACACTAAATCTTCTACCTCTAAAGCTTTCAGGACTGTTCCAATAAACATGTCATTTGCTCTAATTGAAAGCTCGACCTGTTCAGAAAACATCAAATGAGATATAACATCAATTAGAGGTGGCAATTTGTGCCCAAAATCAAAAAAATGGCTAAATGGGCAACTTTTTAAAAGATTTGGGCACATTTAGCTCCCCCTCCTTTTTTTTGAAATGGGCATATATTGCCCATTTAGAAGTTAAATGGGCATAATGGGCACATGTTTTTCTCGAACATTAAATTGTTTTTAATGAAAAACTTATAGATATAGTATATTTAGTTACTCAAATATAAATGTTGTGTTACGTTTGAGGAATGCTTTAGATCTTTTCTAAACCCAGATAACATGAGCCCTTTGGTGCTTAGCCCGCTGTCGTGCCCGCCCGCCTGCTTTGCCACCTCTGACAATATTACACTTAAAAAGCAATAATGATAAAATCATGCCCTACCCAAATGTGATAATATTAATGACACTAAAAAATCAATGATTTAATCTCACCCGGCCACCAATTGCGCGTAGTTCAAACAAGCGGATTTCCTCAACCAGAAGCACCTTTATAAAATTCCGATCGGTCTGAACAGAGAAGAACGAAATCAAAAGAAATGTCAGCTTCCCGAGTCTAACCAACTAATTCAAAGTCAAGCTGCTTTTACCTGAGTACTATAGTTAAAGCATAGTTTAAGCTCATCTAAAACACCAGTTATGAACAGTTTCTCTGCCTTAGAGACATCCTTCATATCAAGCCTCTGAACCTCTTCTACTTCTGAATCTTCAGACTCTGATGAAGTTTCTGATAGACCAGTGATAGGAGCAGAACCCTGCGAGGAAAGGAATAAAGCACCTTTGATATATTACAGAAATACACATTTTAGAAAATGGGAAGAAAACAACACTAGCAGATCTGTCTAGACAGAGAAAAGAAACTTTATGTTAATAAACCTTTACTAGTTTACTATATACATTGAATGCTACTAGCAAAAGTAGCTAGTTACCAGTTTTGTGACATTTTAACAACACGTTGTTGTTACTAAAACAATATGCAGAATCAGGGTTACACCTGTAAGCCAAAATGGTATACACAAAACAATTATGTTGACTTACTAATAATGGGTAGATGTGAATTGTAACATATCCATTCTACGTTTGTCATGCAGTAGGAACAGTACCTCACCTTATGCTTTGTCCCTTTTTTGGAAAACAAATAACCCATCGCTAACAGACAAAAGAGAGAAAGAAAAACCCAAAAAAGACAACCTGCTAAATTTAACAAGTGCTATCACACCAAGAAAAAAGAGACGAAAGTAGTTACCGATGCCCGGTATATAGCCCCCTGCATCAACCGCCTCCAGTTTTTCCTTGATTCATCAGATTCACATCGTAATATTACCGCATTTGCGTCTTCGATGACCTACATCCAAAAATTACGCAAATAAGAAACAGACCACTGAACCAACAGCATACGTTGAACCCAAGTTAAATAACCTTGCTGATGGATCGTTCTGTACGACAGACAGCCAACACATTTTCCACATCGCCGATAATTTCCGGTGGGATGGTGTATACTTGTTTTCCAAGCAAGCTACAAATAACAGATAGAGTAACCATCAGCCACTCCAGTTTGAAATATGCCTCCTAACATCAAATCAATATACAATACAGAAGCACATATCATTAATTATTATCATTTTATTATGAAAGGAAAATATTCACACCTATATCACCTAATAATACCTCACAAATGTATCAACTCAGACTTGGACCCACAACCACTTGGTTAGCGGGTCACTCACATATCGCTAGGCCAAAGGCCCTTTGGTATATCAGAAAATTTAGAGGCAACTTTGTAACATATATTCTAATACCACAACCATCTGTATTTAATAATCAGCTTTAACATTGAACAGGTTATGTTTGTTGAACGATGAGATCAGATTAATTTTCAATGCAGTTATCTACACAGAAACAAGACTGTGAACGACTTGTCAATGTATGGACTGCATCTTGACACTTGGCTATCACCATGATTTGCTGTTATGACAAGTACAATTCCAAAATATGGTATATGCATCTGTGTATGTGTGTGTGTGTGCAAGTGCATGTGTATATGCATGGATTCAGATGCATGTACCCATATAAGTATAGAATCCCAAGAACATACAACAAAAGCCCCACCAAACAAAAATAGTTGCACCTGAAAGATTGCTTGTATGTCCTAGAGCCAGGCGCTTCAAGCACATACAAGAAAGGCCCCACCAAACAAAAATATCTCCGCTGCCAAACAGCTTCCCTATTTCCCACGCCCTATGACATAATAAAATTCATAATTTGCACAAGTTTAAGAAATCCTGATGCTGATTAAATGAAAGCATGAGAACTTCTAGAAGCAACCCACCTTCCAATTAAGAACAGACAACCACCCCTCAAAGTCAGCTTGATCCCAAGGGCGCACAAGATCTTCAGTATCATTATCATCTCCCTGAAAGATCTTTGCAACTTGCATCAGTCGATGATAGCGTGCTGGAGAAAAGTGGAACCCTAGGAAAGGAAGCCGCACGGCCAATCTAGTTGTAGGAAAAGAGGGGTCCTCTGATCGAATCTAAATGGATAAACCATATGCTGTCAATCGAAAATAAGAAGCATGTATCAAACTTGAAAATAAATTTACACATACTATACCTGCTGAAGCTTTAATGTCACGCCACACTTATCAATAAGAGGCAAAAAACTAACAATACTAGACTGAGAGGAACGGCCAGTCCCTTCCAGAGACTGTTGACTCCAGTGATAGTCGCCGTCAACAAAAAAAGCAGATACATCACTTAAAACCACACCGAATTGGAGATAAATATCCTTTTTATCTCGAGAAACATCATCATCGCCGTCATCCTGCAAATGTTGAACAGTTTTTTGCAGATGTTATCATCATACCCATATGGAGCTAATCATAGAAAATCACTATTCACCAACCTGAGTACGAATTATCAAGTTTCCCAGGTCAAGCAATAGTTTCGTGGAATGAAGGTTATCTGGGGAAAAATCAGTTGGAATGGTGATCTTGGGGGCAGCTATATCCAAGTCCAAGAAAAACCTAGCAGAATGTTTATTCAAGTGAGACCTTTTGCTAAACTAAATGAAGCATTCTTAGCATATATGAATCCCCATGGAAAAATGGATATACAAACACCAATCATGCTACACTTACTTGTATAAAACATGTGCATAACTATAGATACTAGAATGATATCCATATCAAAGGGTAACATTATGAAAAGTGGGTTGCTAATTTCAAATATAGGACTAACAATTTGGAAAAATGTTTAACCAATAGATCATGGGCAAATGACCTAAAAGGTACTCCACTTTTTGCAAATCTAACTTTTGGGTACTCAACATTTTGCTAAAACGTAAGTGGAGACACCAACTATGTATAAGGTTTCCTTGTAATGTCACTGATAGCATTTGATGCCACAAAATAATGCTGTGACACTTAACTGTTACTCTAGATGTGGCTGACTAGAAACAGAGGTATAGATCTATCATTGTTCAGTTGAATAAAAATTTTGGTAACGGAGGCAGAGTAGAATTCAAGAAAATTGGGAAAATAATTCCAAAAAAATGTCCACGCACACCAATTTAAAGATAGAGATAAGTCACAACGGTACGTAAATAACTACAATCAGCTAAAATACAGCCCCTTAATGAAGAAGTTGGATAAGAATATTGTCTCCACATGAAAAAAGTTACCCACCTCGCATGATCCTTCAATGCCTTGTTTACTTGCTGTTGTGCAGAGCGCTTAACCTCATCAATTGTTAGCTAAACAAATAATGTAGATGTCAGCTATGTATGATGGAACAATTCAGCTTAAACGTCAGACAGAATACAAGCACTGATAAGTGATGCAACATATTAGGGAACCCATGTAAGGATCTATTGCCATTAATGGTTCCACCAAGCGCTAACTAACAAAACAGTAGTATAAAGAATACTACAAATTTCACCAAAAGTATTTAACTATTTAGCTTGCGTAAGACAATAAACTTATATGGTAAACCAGTTTCAACATGACGTCAAATGTCTATGTATACAAATTGCAAGCACATAGAGAGCACAAAGATAGTGAGAAAAATAGTTATTCTATAGTATCCGAGTTACAAAACCTGCACGGCAGCGGCTGTTTCCAACGCCATCTTCTGGCTCACAGCAGCATTGCTTTCAAAAAAGTTAATGATTCGATTGACAGGGTTCTTCAGATACTGATCAAAGGCAAAGGAATCTTATAAGCTGAAGGCCTCATTTCCATTAAGAATACAAAATAATTAAAATAAAACTTACTGTCACATAACACGGAGAAGCCTTGGCAACCATACTCCAGTCCACTTTGGCATCAAAGGGTTTATAGCGGAAGACCCCAACCAGTGAATCATAGGATGTTGCACTCTGCGTGAAATAAAAAGATCAAAACTCTACCTAAACCATCATTTTACTTCTCATGTATGTATGCATCACTCATTTACTAATTTACTTGTGGCAGGTACGAGTAAGTGGAAAATCAATGATTACGAGAACAATAATTATAAGAAAGAAGGGAATGAAAATAATCAAACCTCGGCAAGAAGACCATCAGGTGACGACAACCGATAAGAACCCAACTTCATGTCAAAAACTTTTGCATCTTTGTAGAACTTCATCAAACAATCAAGGTTCTCACATGATAATTCAGCAACGAATTCATGAGCTTCGGTAAGTCTTGAAGCATTATGTTTCATGTGAACCTCTAACAATGTATGGACAACGTCCCCCCGATCATCATTCAGCACCTGTTCACTGTCATCACCCTCCTTGTACCCAATGATCTCATTCAATTGTTTCCAATCTTCATCAGTGAAGTGTCTTGGTTGAGTGTCATCTTCAACAGGTCCAGTGTTCCTGAAGTTGCACATCAAAATAAATAGATTAACAAGAAAGTCCACCATGTTAATTTTTACTCCCAAAGGAACAAAGATGAAGGTGATACCATCCAAATGACCACCATGACTTCTTTGTATTCTGTTTCTTCATGTAAATATCTGACTGTGACTTCTCCAAAAACTTGTGTGCCAGCATCCTGTTCAGAGAATAAGGCTAAAACTTATAACAGACGATATGTTTATTCAAGCCGTGACATAAACTTATGCAAGAAAGTTAGAGAATAATCGGTTCATAATGCAATACAATTATATTCATAAGTAGCAGGATTCATGTATATTAAGAAAACTAGATATGTGGTTTCTCTATATGTATGCAAGCCTTGCATGTAGAATCTGATCAAAACCACTTCTAAATAGAATTTACAAAATCATATATGCTCCATATCTTTCGTCTAATCCGTAAACTCTCACCCGCCTCACTTGAATTAAATTATAGTTGCAGAACCAAATTTGCAATTGATTATACCAATTCTCTTCAAAAACTAAAATTAAAATGTATTTCAAACTGGAGTTTATAAGTTGGCAATTATCTCTGCAGATTATAAAATAATTGCTCCAACAAATTTTACACATGATGCAAATGTGTAAAAAATCTGTTGCAACTTCAATTTAATAAATATAAATAATTTTAGTAACATTTCATAGGATTGCTGCAAGCAGGCCAGAATATGTCTTTATTTATTTTTCAGTTGGAGGATTCCACGATTATCATCCACAAAAGAAATGGTCAAAAGAGATTTTCCAAATAAAAGCAATTATTTTTCTTTGTCATACCTTATTGTCAATTATTTTGAACTTCATATTTACTCAATTCAAACACACAAAAAAATCAATGTCTTCGTTTTTGGAAATAATTAATGTGTTTATCAAAAACCAGTACAAGTATAATAGTACAAATAAAAGAAGTATTCGCTGAATTGATTATTAGGACATAAGCGTGGGAGTGATTTAATACAAATTACACTACAGATTGTAAATTTCATTAGGTTGAGAGAAAGGTCAGCATATAATCATAATAAGTAAACAAATACATATATACAGGTTTGTGAAAAAAAAAAAGTATTTTCCCATTCTCAACACCCTGGTCAACTTGACTAAAGATATCGTGAATTTTCAACAAAGCATTATAACTCAGTAAGAAAATTATACCTCCATTGAACTATGAGTTCAATATCAAGTTCACGGTCTAGTTCCTCTATGTCTTTATCATCATCAATGATTTCTCGACTGGGGTCAGATTTTAGCAGAGATGCATACAAAGATATGTATCTTTTACGCAAGGTTGCATACTTCAGGACCTGCTCCCAAGACGTTCTCCCACTGCCACCACATGTAGCATTACATTGAAAATTTACTAAGCATAATAAACAGTGTAGACTAGATGACAATGTAATGGTTAGGAAAAGCAGCTTATAATTCTAATCATTTAAACTGTTGTGCAGTTATTTTTTTTTATTTTTAATGTGAAGAACCTCAGGGAATGTAAGATGAGTATTCTAGATTAAGACTACAAAAATCTCAACCTCACAGTTCTATAACAAATGAAATGGTTACATTGGCATCAAACTAGAAGTACGGAGTTTAGAAGACCCATTCATTCTCTTAAACAGTCTTATAATAAATATAAATAAAGAAAGAACAAGAGCTGTTCTGGTTGCTGCAATTTATTATTGACAAGCTATTATAATTTGTCTGTTATCTTCATAGATCACTACTATCCACAAGATTATCTAAGAGGCAGATACACAAAACGAAAACAGCAAACAAACATCTGTAATTACATAAAATAAAATAAAAAATTGATTGTTCAAGCATGTAGTTCTCCTTAAATCTACACTTGGGTTGTCAATACCACCTTGTAAACTCTTTTTAACATCTTAGAAATAAGTCGAGCCAGCTAACCTACACTATTACCTCATACTCCTCTGGGTAGATTGAAGATTAAACCCATATGAATTAAAACTCCATTCAGGAGGCTAAAAGCTCTCGTTTAATACAGTATAGAACTTAATAATGAAAAGATAAGATACAACAGTATAGAAGTGAATACCTGGCTTTCTTTATCTGGTCTGAGACAACTCTGTAGGCGTACTTCCACCATGATCTCGGATCAGACTTCACCGGGACAAGGGGCCGGAAATGAGCATATTTCAACCGTTGATTGAAAGCAGAAAAGTTATCAGCTAGCTTCAACACATCCCTATAACCACTCTGCAAATTTGTGCAAGAAATGCTAATTACAACAACATTTTTAATATC
This sequence comes from Chrysanthemum lavandulifolium, assembly GCA_022545495.1. NCBI lineage: Eukaryota > Viridiplantae > Streptophyta > Magnoliopsida > Asterales > Asteraceae > Chrysanthemum > Chrysanthemum lavandulifolium. The sequence goes on from CM040246.1 coordinate 19,484,777, forward strand.
ACTGAACTTGCTCACATGACCATGGTGACTGAATAGAATACAAGACTATTATACCTTTGCCAAAGATATTGTCACGTCATCCAAGCTAACTGCCGCTTTCTGTAACGGTTGATCTCGATTAGATGAATTCTAACGCTGTTTTGAATACTTAGCATTTCCTGTTACAGGTTGGAGAACGTATGTGTGCTTCTGAACAAGAGCATTGGCTGGCTTTCCATCTTTTGTGCCAAATCGGAAGACCTGAAATGGATCTTAGTACGATGACATAGCAGCTAAAAGCTAACAGACCACATTAAACTAGTTAACATATATGAACCATACCTGATCCCATTCAGAAGGTTGTAAATCATCCCATGGTTTTGTAATGTGCCATGGTGTGATATCAGAGTCCAAATAGACAGCCAGCTTTTCAAGTTCAACAGACTGAAAATAATATTACAGTAAAACACTGAGTAAAGGGACTTCTCTGACAGATGAGTACAGGTTAACATTCACTCATATAAAAATAAAGCCATATTGGACCACGTTCCTGTTAACGTGGTACCATTTGGAGAATAGAAATGTGCTTTAAGATCAAACTGCCAATGATAACTTGAAAAGTAACTAAGGAATCTAAAATAAATGGTTGGTAAGTACAAAATTCAAAGTAGTATAATTCCAACTAAGTTCACATTATACTGATCCAGGTTAATCTTTTCAAGAAAAATAATATACAGATCCAAATAATATCACAAAGCTTAGGCTGCAAATTTGGTTAGTCATGAGTTGCAAAGCTTGTATCTAAAGAAAAATACCTTCTGGAGGATATCTAACGCACCACCAGTGACAAAAGCCTCCTTGCCGCTATCATCAACAGTCGACGCTGAAAGTTTCTCCAAGGTCACACCAGCTGCAAACGGGTGGCCAGGATTGCTGAAATAGAAAAAGAATTAGATGGGACCACAAGTAACAAGGCGGAGAGAATTCTAAGTTGATTACCTTTCAAGGTCCTCATATCTGATATGTATACTTGATATTGATAGCTTTAAATTGCCAATTATTGTGTTGATGAAGGACCCCAGCCATGATTTATTCTTAAAGACAATTAAACAACATATTATTGTTAAATTGAATATGCATCACTTTAACATGTTATAAACTTCTCATTATAATAGATATCAAATATTCTTTCGGACAGTTCTCCTTCTCCATGTAGCAGACAAGAAGGCAACGTGTGTGTGTGTGTGCGTGAATTAAAAGACCTTATAGGAGAAACTACATGACAACATATAAGTAAAAAAAAGGCTAGCAAATACAAGTAAAAAACTTCACCCAAGACAACTAAATCCTGATGGGAATGCTGGAACAATGTAAACAACTATTCATGGATTTGGGAACAATGTAAACAACTATTCATGGATTTCGGACCAAGCTGCTTAGCACAAACGCAAAGTCTTGTCAACGGGAGACATGTAGTTCCTTAACCAAAAATTTACCAGATATAAATGGGAGCGATCCAGCACTGATTTATAGTGTGTCAATCATTTATTTTTATTTATTCAACAGTGTGTCACTTCATGTGGCAAGCAGAAACCATCAGACCAAAAATATGTCCTGGTAGACCCATGGCATTAGCCTCTAACTACAAGGATTCCACAAATGATCTGTTGCAACAGTAGCCATGACTACAACGACTCAACAAGTCATCTAATGCTCCTTATCAAACAAAAGTAAATGCTTGGACTTTCTAATAAGCATTATGACAATCAGCTTAAAGTGTACATGTAATAACAAGTGAAGTTTGAATTTTAGGCACATACCATTTCTGTGGTCAATATCTGCCTACTCTCCAGAATCTTCATCTCCATGTCCTGTATCAACACTATAGGTTATTTGGAGGATCTTAAATCAAATAACATACAACAGCATGCCAATGTCTTACATGTATTCGGGACTTCTTAGTTTTTTGAAGAGCATCTTCACTATAACCTTCAACTTGTGTCTCAGGTTCAGCTAACAAATATATACGATCTAGATATACCAAAACTGGTTCTTGACCAATCCTGCTCCAAGGAACCTGAAATAAAGAAACTTAAATCTTAGCGGGGCAGTAGCATACAGACAAAATTTTCTATGATGGTCCGAATTATGTCCGTGTGTGCTTACGGAAAAAATGGTTTGTATTATGATCAAGTGTAAGAAACATTAAAACCACTAGAGGCAGCACAACACAGATCAGACACGAATATGTAGTTATACGAGTACTGTTGAACCAGTATGCGGCATCAACATCACAAATTATTATTGAGTAACCCAGAAACATACAGTGGTTAAATAGCTCGCTATTAGTAAAGTCAAAACTAGTAATACAGGAGTATCCGATAAATCCCTAGTCGCAGGCATGTGTATCAATCACATGCCCATCCAGGAATAGATATTAGCATGATGTCACAATGTCTTTCAAGTTTTTCCACCAACCTGCCCTATAGATTTTAGCTCAAGCACTTTGAGCAGGTGTGATTCCTCACCGGGGAAGACTGTTAACCATATCAAAGTGATATACCCCAGGGGAAGCATATACACATTAGTTTGAAATGTTTAAAAGGTCCATTCATATTACGGTCTTTCAAAGATACGAAGGATCTTAACAGAGAGTTATAGATCATAATGCAGAAAGGCAAGAGCAAAATCAAGTGGTAATGTAATAATCAATACAAATGCGCAAATAAGACAGCTAAAATTGTATAAAATATTGGTAGAGCACTAATCAAGCCACCTTGAGCTTCACCGATCCAAGAAATCCTGCCTTGACCTTTATAGGCAACTTCAGCGCATTAAGCGCCTCTGGCTTCAGTTGCATATTTGTTAATTCTACATTGCCTGTTACAAACACAAACAGCAACTAACTCAGATACAAGGATCTACACAATATAAAAGCTAGTAAGTAAAATTAAATAACACATATACACCATATACATAAACTAAAGTTAGTTACAACACATCTAAGCTCATTGCTGTAATTACTGATGCACAAATAACCAAAAATCCAGGTAAACGACAACTCTATCCATTTCAACACTACTATCCTAGGCCAAAGCTAATAAGGACTAATTAGTCTTGAAATCCTTATAGGCTAATAGCAACCTTTTGTCCTCTTCAAGTTAGCTTTAGAAATAATACAAACAGACAAACATGTCAGTTATCACTACCCCTACATCCTCTACCAATCACTGATCACTAAAAATGCAAGCCGGTAACCATCTCGACTAACTAAAACCGTTTACTAATCCTAACCAACTACCACACAGTAGCATTGCATTTTACTTCCAAATCCAAGCCCTAGGGTCAAATAAATCTCAGAAAATAGTAACATTGCTCATACCTATCAAATAATCATTCATAACACAGCCTATTATTCTAGGCCAGAGTTAACGAGTCTTTTTTTCCCCTGAAAAGGTGAATTATATTAATAGAAGAAAACAACAAAATACAAAACCTATTCAAACCAGTTTATATGGACATGCCCACATAAACTCAGCACTAAACAGACATTCAGACAAAGACTAACACAAAACATTCAAAGAGGAAACAGGACATTCCCAAAATACCCAAACGAAACTAAATTGACTTCCTAAACTTCACAACTCAATTTTTGACATGCCTTTTGAAATTCAGAAATTAGATCATATACATCTTTAGGGCATTCATTGTTCCATTTGGTTTCCCATTGATCCTTATAGTGCTCAAGCATTCTTCGAGGCCATAGCTTAAATTCTTCAATAGTAGGAATCCTCTTATCATTCACAATCTTAACAACAGTTTCCTTCTCCTTCTCCAATTCTATAATGATATCAAAAACCTCCTCTCCTTTGCCAATGTTCTCTACTATTATTGGGGACATTCTATTCTTATTACTACATACATCTTCCACTGTTGCACCATTAGCAACTCCTTTTACAACTCTTGCTTTTTGGTTTTGTGAAGTAAGAATGCCAGGAAATTCATCGTTATAGTGATCTTGAATTACATTAAGTTTGTTTGCACTTACTTCCAAAACATTTGTTTGCACACTATCTTGTACCTTCCAGCTTTTAGCATTGGGACTCTGTAAATTCTTAGAACTCATCCCTCCCTCATCCATTTTGTCCTTATGAACTTGATAATCAGAGGTGCTTTGAGATACAGGACTCTTGCTTCCATTGACTACCTTCTCATTTACCACCTTCATTCTGTACTGCATTTGCTTTACCTTGATAACGAGTCTTCATAAGCTTTAAAAAGCTACAGTAACTTTTTTGTCACATCGCATTCACATAAGCCAGAATCTGTCTCGACTAAGGAGTATAACCAATTCACTAATCTTAATCAACTACGCGCAAACTAACATCACTTTTCCGTTCCACTCTCAATCCCTAAAATCAATATACACACCACAACTACCAACACAACCGCCAAATCAGACTCGGTAACTAGTCAATCTCCTCATATTTATCAAATAATCAATCATATCACTAGCGGAAAGTTAATGAGACTTCATAAGCTTCAAAAAGCTATAGTAACTTTTTCTTCATGTTACCTTTGTAAACGTAGAACTCTCAGCTCACACTAACTCTGACCGACTACCGCACACACCATCACATTTCCGTTCCACTCTCAAGCCCTAACTCACTATATATAATATTTGTTAAATCAAACTCATAGACTAGTAACATTTATGATATTGTCAAACTCATAAATTAGTAACAGAAGCATTCACATTACACACATATTACATATCCCTTGAAGCGCAAGCCAGAATCCGTCTCATGTAACTAAAACCAATTAGAGCGTCACATTTCGACTTATCTATCAAATAATAATTCATAACACATCCTATTATCCTAGTGCAGAGTTAACGAGACCTATTAAGCTTCAAACAACTTCACTAACTGTCTCTTCAAGTTAGCTCTACAAAACGTCAAACTCTCAGCTGACACTAACTCTAACCGAATACCGCACGCACAAACATCACATTTCCATTCCACTCTCACGCCCTGACTCGCTATATACACCACAACTACCATCACAACCGCCAAATCAAACACAACAACTAGCTAATCTCCTCATATCTATCAGATAATCATTCATAACACTAGCGCAGAGTTAACGAGACGTTATAACCTTTAAATACCTACACTAACTTTCTCCTCACTTTATCTCTACAAAACGTCAAACTCTCAGCTCACACTAATTCTAACCGACTACCGCACGCACAAACATCACATTTCCGTTCCACTCCCACGCCCTAACTCACTATATACACCACAACTACCATCACAGCCACTAATCTCCTCATATCTATCAAATAATCATTTATAACACTAGCGCAGAGTTAACGAGACGTTATAAGCTTCAAATACCTACACTAACTTTCACCTCACGTTAGCTCTACAAAACGTCAAACTCTCAGCTCACACTAATTCTAACCGACTACCGCACGCACAAACATCACATTTCTGTTCCACTCCCACGCCCTAACTCGCTATATACACCACAACTACCATCACAGCCACTATTCTCCTCATATCTATCAAATAATCATTTATAACACTAGCGCAAAGTTAACGAGACGTTATAAGCTTCAAATACCTACACTAACGCCCTACAAAACGTCAAACTCTCAGCTCACACTAACTCTAACCAAATACCGCGCGCACGAACATCACATTTCCGTTCCACTCTCACGCCATGACTCACTATATGCACCACAACTACCATCACAGCCACTAATCTCCTCATATCTATCAAATAATCATTTATAACACTAGCGCAGAGTTTACGAGACGTTATAAGCTTCAAATACCTATACTAACGCCCTACAAAACGTCAAACTCTCAGCTCACACTAATTCTAACCGACTACCGCACTAACACTCTTCATATCACCAAACAATCACTCGAAAACGTAACAAAAACTAATTAAACCCTAACCGAACAACAAACACAAAACTACGAAAACTAAACCGGTAAAACGATCAAAACAGTAAAAAATAACAAAAAACAGTAATAAAGTAAAAAAAACGCCGATGACGATGATGATGATACCTTGCCAAACGCTGATACTGAGAGCTTCTTTACTGAGGCCACGAACATAGTTACCGAGATAGCGTTGTAACAGATACGCTACTTGATCCTCTAACATATTTACTGATTAATTTTTATTATGATTTTAGGTTTTCATTTTATGGAGTGATAAACAAGATAGAAAATATTGGGGGGAAAGGAATCGAGAAGAATTGGCGTTTGTATTGGGGTTTTGCACAAGAAGGTGCAACAGAATGAATTAAATAAGTTGGGAGATGTGGTCACGTGGATGGCACGAGGGGGTGTGAAATGATGTTTTTCACTGTTGAGTGGAGTCGGTTCTACTCGGTTGTCGATAATGTTGGTAGGTAACGCTGAGTTGTGAGTTGAGTAGCATTCTTTGGATATTTGTTTTATAGAAAATTGATTATGAATTTTAAAGATAAATGTTTATTTGATTAAGCTTTACTAGACATTTGTGGTAGCTAAGAAATGGTCAGAAACAGTTGTAGGATATGATACACTGATTAGGTTGCGTGTATCTCAGTTAGCAAATACTCGTCATTCTCGTGTGATATGAATAGAAGAAAAACGCTCAAAAATAGCTTGATGATAAGGTGTTTTGAAAATATGAGAAACACTCAAATATAAACTTCATATGATATTTTAGAGAAGAAGTCTAAAAAGAAAGCATTAGATTCGACTTTTTAAAATGAGGGTTATCTCCTTTTACTCTTTAACATTCAATTAACTTCTCATGAAAAATTTAAGTAATTGCAAATTAGACTTTTTCGTTCGGCAAAAAGATTACTCAAAAGTTAACCAGAAAACGAAAGAGATAACAAAGTCCTGGCTCTCGCATCAAGCAAAATTAGTGACGGTCTAGGACATCAAACAAATAGGGGGAATCAACTTTGATGATGTTGTGGATAGGTTTTATATGCGGCGGATTTTGGTGTTGTATGATAAAACAAGGCCTATATATTTGGAAGAAAAAAGCAATTAAAGGGAAAAAGCACATATGGTAAAAAGATTTTACTTGTGCCAAATGATGAGGGTGTAGTCATCAACTTTTGAGCATAGCCAACATCACCACCAACAAATGTAAAAGGTGAGGGTGTGGTCATGATTGGCCGGCGTCAAACCCCCCAAAAGTGAAGAAATTTGCTTGCGCCAAATGAGGTTTTACAACTTTTGACCATTGGTAGCCCGACTACTTTCTTAAAATATACTCCCTCCGTCTCATATTAAATGTCCAGTTTGAATTTTCTAAGTCTTTTTTTTTTAACTTTGATCATAAATATTTTTGGTTGTGTTATATAATATTTGATGCAAAATATATAAATAGATTGAGTTTTAGATGTATTTTCACTACATATTATTTTTATCTAATACTATATAACACAAACAAAAATATTTAAGGTAAAAGTTGTAAAATAAAGACATAAAAATCAAACATGGACATTTAATATGGGACGGAGGGAGCATATATTTTTACACACATTATATTAACCCTTTTTACAAAACTACTTTTACACAAAAACTAGGATTTTTCACTTCCATTTCTACTTTCATTTCTTTATATTACAAAAATGTCTCATCATCCAAATGATACTTTTTATCGAGACGGGTCATGGGAAATCTTGAGAAAACACCCCAGGTGGGATGTGATCGAACCCGTTGATCTGGTTGATGACACCGGATTTACCAAGCTATTTGGAGATGATCCGAGCCCCAACCCCCCCAAGCAAACCACGTGCGGCGAAAAAAATAAATCGGAGACCACGTCAGGCACCACGGGGAGTGTTGAACATAAGACCTTGATAGATCTTTGAGCACTCGTAGATCGTTAGTAATGCTTATGTAATCACAAACACACTAATAGAAACTCTTTATTACTTGTATTCTTTAGCGGAAATCAAACACAAGTATAAACACAAATAACTAAGAATACTTTGATCCTCTATGGATCTTTGAATTATACTAAAACTTGTTTTTCAACTCGTACATAATTCATACTATTGTATTCCTTTTATAGACAAGGAACCCTAAACCGTTTCCCAAGAAACGTATAAACATAAAACTAAACAAGATATACATTATCACTTCCTAATAAAGCTCATGCATATCCTAACTAACTATAGAATATACGGAATATCTATCTCCGCAAAACCAACTACACGGTTTTATTACTTGATGGAGAATTACTTCTTCACAGATTCCACAACACTTCTTGAGAATCATCGCATAACTTCAAGATAATTCTTACTTAGTAGAATTCCAACAATCCTCCCTAAAGCTGAATTGACTAGGTTAAGTTCCGGTTTCTTGATAGATCGTTAACAACTCGAACAAGAGGATTGTACTCGAACATCGTGACAAAGAACCAATCAATCACATCTCTATGATGGCAAAACGTTGAAACTCGGATCTTTGCACAACAAATGACAAAATGTACATCAAAACATATTAGTTTCATACTATTCTCATCACATCCGGGTGTGTTAACTCTGTGAGAGGTGAATCATTGAAAATAATGGATTTGATGTCTCTTTACCAATACCCATTACTAC